>JACXGJ010000436.1:0-127350 GCA_016801105.1 Esox niger
GGGGAAGGCCGGGTGTTTGGGTGGGACAGGGAGGAAGATGTGTATTCTGTGGGGAAGGCTGGGTGTTTGGGTGGGACAGGGAGGAATATGTGTATTTTCTGGGGAAGGCCAGGTGTTTGGATGGGACAGGGAGGAAGGTGTGTATTCTCTGGGGAAGGCCTGGTGTTTGGGTGGGACAGGGAGGGAGACTTGTATTCTCTGGGGAAGGCCGGGTGTTTGGGTGGGACAGGGAGGAAGATGTGTATTCTCTGGGGAAGGCTGGGTGTTTGGGTGAAAGGCAACAGTGTGTGTATTGTTGGAGCCCCTGCCTCCTGTTCCCACGGTCTGCTCAGCAAACAAATGCATCCCATCCCCCCTTCTCCTTCTCCCCTGGTCCAAACTCTGCGCTCCGAGGTGATGTCATTAATTACCATCAAAATGAGTGAGACAGCAAGAAGACTGTGCGTGCGCCTTCTAGCAACTGTTTGTTTGTATGTAGTGTGTTTGGGGGGCGGGAGAAGAGGGGGAGAGAGGGACATGCAGGGTATGAGAAAGAAAGGGGACATTGTCTGCAATGAAATAAAGAAATCGCCACTGAACCATTATAAATGAGGAAGGCAGAAAAATTTACCAAAATACAGGTTTGTGTCATTGAGAGCTGGCCTGTCACATCCTGTCAAAGCCTCACAAAACCTGATGTCCACACACTGCCCTTCCTGGCTACTGAGAGACACTGTGACCCTGTAACAGTTGGAGGCTGTGTGGGAGATGTGGGTATACACAGTTTTCCCTCCAATGTTGTAGAAAACAAGCAGTTATGTTTTCTTTGTGTGTACAAGTGTAAAGGACAGACAGGAAGACAGACAGCAACATAGAGACAGACAGAATGTATTTGCATGTGTACTTCTGGATGTGTTATTCTACATGATGTGTGCATGTTTGCGGGTGTGCCACACGATGCACGATAGAGGATGCATTCTTTGTGACAACAGATAATGTATGTCTTCTTTTCCCTTTGAGGAAAATTGACATCTCTGGTTAGTTAAATGCTGCAGTGTTCTGGAATGTGTGTGATGTGACCCAAACCGCACTCAGTTACGGTAACGTTGATCCCATTTAAACCCACATGAATGCATGGGAGTCCACCACATCAGAATTCACACAGATAATTGCTGTGTTACCATTTGATCTCCGCTCTCTTAAAGGACATTCAGTGTTCATTAGGAGACATGATTAGGACAAAATGAGAGAAGAGATGAGGGGAATGTTTGTGTATTGTTATCGAGTACAAAGCTGTGTTCTTTGGGTTTTACCCTGCACTGCTTGTTCCAAGTGGACAGAGGTCCAAGATCCTGAGCGGCTCCATGTTTCCAGGACTGTGCCCATCACTGTCTTTGGGAGATTGCATTCATCATCCTTTTATCCTCTGAGCTCATCAAGTCATCTAAATGAGCTGAAATAATAGGTTGCATTGAGAGGCTGAAATTCACAAATGAAGGCTGCTTTTACTTTGATCACTAATGTTGAAACCCCAGAGAACATATTCACAAACCCCTTGTTGTTAAAATCATCATGGCAGCCGAAATGCTTTGGATTCTTGGATTGGGCAGACAGATATTGTATCAGTGTGGGTTAGTATTTGTGTGCGTCTGTGTCTCTGCACTTATGACATATGCAGCAATCCTATAACAGCTGTAAAAACAATGATGTTCAAAATGTAAACAAGCAATGTAAATGGAACAAAGATTCCCTATGCTATTTTGTCACCTTAACAGAAGAGAGTGAACTGTGTAGAATTTTTGTAACCAGGTAAAATGACCAAGGGATTTCACTTGTACCCCTCTATAATTGATGCGTTACATGAACGTCTGTCTCAGTGATGAAGAAGAGGGTGTGCTCAATTTCCAATTTACCATAGAAGCCAGATTGTCTTTACATTGCTTACTTCATCTTTCCCCCAAACTTGAATAGTTCCCCAGTCCCTCCCGCTGAAAAACATCCCCAAAGCATTTTGCTGCCACCAACATACTTTCCTGTAGGCATGTACTGGCCAGGTGATGAGAGATACCTAGTTTCAGGTGTGATGTGATCGGGCCTATGAGTTAAATCTTAGTTTCATCACACCAGAGACAGTTGTTTTTCATGATCTGACAGTCTTTAGGTGTCTATTCACTAACACCAAATTAGTTTGGTTGGTAGTGTTCTGTAGTGATGGTTGTCTTTCTGGAAAATTCTCTGATCTTCAGACAGGGACAATGGAGCTCTGTCAAAGTCGCCATCAGCTTCTTGGTCCCTTCGCTGACTAAGGCCCATCTACTCCAGTTTCTCAGTTTGGTGGGGTGGCCAGCTCTAGGAAGAGTGTTGGTGGTTCCAAATCTCTTCCATTTAAGAATGATCGAGCCCACTATGTTCTTGGTGAATTTCAATGTGGCACACATTTTGGTACTCTTCCCTAGATCTGTGCCTAGTTACCATTGCTTTGACCGCATGGATTGAATGACTTGCACTCTGTCAGTTTGCTAGTGTGAGAGTAGTCACTCATTTCAGTAAGTGTCTGGTATAAGAAATATTCTTAAAATGTCTGTTATGTGGGCTAAATGATGTGTAATTGCAGGAAATGTTTTTATGAAAGGTATATTCTTTTCCTGGCCCTGCACCTGTGTAGGATTCCCTCCAAAAATGCCCCTTCAATTGTAAGGTCCCTTATACTGTAGTTATCTAAGTAATTTTGGATATGACTGTCAGCTATGTGACAAAAATGTAAATGTTAGCTGACACAACACAGCACTAAATAGGTCTTTATTATTTTTCTAGAACTAAATTTCATGGCTCAAAATGTTTTCATCTATCCATAGATCCATAGATCCATAGATGATGTAACGATTAACTGAGCTTTAATGTTTATTGTGTCAAACAGGGCCCAGTACAATTAACATGATTAGAGATCCACAAGGTTGAAACAGAGGCCCACTTTACCAGTAGATGGTGCCAACGTGGCATAGACTGGCACAGTGAAGTCTGGCAATAGGGTACGTCAAACCTGGCTATCAGACCTAGCTACATGTGCATTCATGTTTGATGGCTATAGAATTTACTGGCACATATAGGTAAATATTCATTCTGGGATTTGTGGCCACTTGCTGTAAAGTGGCCCTGTCTAGCCAAAACAATTGTATTCACATATGTGCCAATGTGACCCATTTCATCAGAACCTCAAACTTGAGATATCTTGGCTAACAGGTATAATGTTGATTCTACTACAGATTCTCCACATTTAAACAACAAATTACACATTCTGCCCAAAATGGGAGGTTTTAAAAAATGTATTGTTACTCACAAAGTCTTGGACTATATCTTTAACAGCATGCATGTACATTGTTTTTGAAATGGTCATAATCTTTTTTTTATCTCAACTGACAGGAGGTTCATTATCATTCCAAATGAATACTGTTGACCTATCCTATACTTGTAACTGGGACAAAACATAAAATGGAGGCCTGTATTACCAGATGGACATATGGGGCAAGTGTCCCAAGGCTGCCAAATTCAAGGAGGCTCCCATCCAACAACACAATAAGGATAAGAAATGCAACAGCTTTTGGACACACCCATCAATTAATAAAATCATTAGGAAATTCATAAATATACAGCTCTGGAAAAAATTAAGAGACCACTGCAAAACTATCAGTATTTCTGGTTTTACAATTCATAGGTATGTAGTTGAGTAAAAATTTACATTTTTGTTTTATTCTATAAACTACTGACAACATGACTCCCAAATTCCAAAAATAAATATTCTAATTTAAAGTACTTATTTGTATAAAATAACAACTGGTCAAAATAACCAAATAAATATGCATTGTTTTCAGACCTCAAATAATGCCAAGAAAACAAATTCATATTCCTTTTTCAACAACAAAATGCTAATGTTTTAACTTAGGAAATAACCCAGATTTCTTATCACAGCTTTCATGCGTCTTGGCATGCTCTAGACCAGTCGGTCACATTGCTGTAGAGTGACTTTATGCCACTCCTGG
Source organism: Esox niger (assembly GCA_016801105.1). Classification (NCBI taxonomy): domain Eukaryota; kingdom Metazoa; phylum Chordata; class Actinopteri; order Esociformes; family Esocidae; genus Esox; species Esox niger. Next base: position 4,017 of record JACXGJ010000436.1, read on the forward strand.
CACAAAAACCAGGTACTTAGGCTTTGTTTGATGGCCATCTTTCTCTTGATCAAATTCCAGAGGTTTTCAATGGGGTTCAGGTATGGAGATTGGGCTGGACTTGATCTGGTGGACCTCGATCCACACTTTGATTGACCTGGCTGTGTGGCATGGAACATTGTCCTGCTGGAAATCCCAATTCTCAGAGTTGGGGAACATTGTCAGAGCAGAAGGAAGCAGGTGTTCTTCCAGGATAATCTTGTACTTGGCTTGATTCATGCGTCCTTCACAAAGACAAATCTGCCCAATTCTAGCCTTGCTGGAGCGTCTCCAGTTCATCACCGATCCTCCACCAAACTTCACAGTGGGTGCGAGACACTGTGGCTTGTAGGCCTCTCCAGGTCTCCATCTAACCACTGACACAAGGTTGTGGGTAAGGCAGAAAATTTGACTCATCAGAGAAAATGACCTTACTCCATACCTCTACCGTCCAATCCTTATAGTCTTTTGTCAACTTCATCCTGGCTCTTCTTTGCTTCTAATTGATGAAGGGCTTTTTCTCTAGCTTTGCACAACTTCAGCCCTGCCCCTAGGAAACAGTTCAACTGTCCTCACCTTGCACTTCACCCCAGCTGCTGTTTGCCATTCTTTTCGTAGGTCACTTGATGTGATTCTTTGGTTGTCATGTGACATTCGAATGATTTGTCAGTCATCTTGGTCAGTGGTTAGTTGTTTTGGCCCTCTACCAGTCTGTAGCTTTGTTGTCCCCAAAGTCTGTTACTTGACTTTGTTCTTATGAACCACCATTTCTGAAAGGTTCAGAATGGAAGCAACCTGATGCTCATTGTATCCCACTGTCAGTAAAGCCAGAATTGAACCTGTCTTTTCCTCACTCAAAGCTTTTCTTTTCAAGTCTTTTGTCATGCTGAATAGTTACTTTTTTATTCAAATTACCTTTGAGGTAGTACTTCCACTGTTTTTGCCATCCAGCTGGTCCTATTGCAAGAGGATAGTGATGACCACAGCTGTGGTTTATATACTTTTCCTTGTTAAATTTGATTTGGTTCAGGTAATCACTTAAGCAGTACCCCATGAAGTAAAATGAGGTGAGCCTGTGTTGGAAATTGACAGACACTGGAATGGAATGGCAGCCATACATGTAGAGATGCTGATTTAAGAAAAATTAGGAGTGGTCTCTTAATTTCTTCCAGAGCTGTACAATCCTCTCTTATCGTATCAGAAGAAGTGAAGCTCATTTGGGTGAAATTCAACAAACTCCAAAATTACAGGTTTGATTTTGGACAATAACACTTTTTACACCATTTACATTATATTTTCCATATCAGTAGTGTGCTGAGTCACTTAACCATGCCCACCTGAATCCTGTGCACATAAAAATGCACTTTTTAAGATTTGATGTAGTTAACTTGAGACAATGTAAAAAATAACATGACCTGCACCAAAATGTGGTTAGTATTTAAGACATAGCACCTTACTTTGGCAACTTCTTTGGCCATTTGTCGTGTTACCTACACTTTCTTACTTTTTTGTTTATTACGAAATATCACATGGGAGTCCTTTTAACTTCTGAACACAATCAGATCACAATGCAATGGGGACAAGATCAGGGCAAAGGAGTCATGTCAGAAACAAATATACTGTAAATAATGCCCACAAATTTCCCATGTGTTTTTAATGAGTGCTTGTTTCCTTTGAAATGGATTCTGTTGGAATAAACTAACATGAACACCCCTTTACATGTAAAAAAAATGTACCTGCCCTTAAATGTGCATTCAGTTTACGTGTATATATTCAGGAAGTATTTACATTGAGCAATTGTTTTCTGCAAAACATTCTTGAACAGATTTTTCAGTACTGTACATTTACTTCAGTTTCATGGGTGTTGCATAGTGTGGCATGAAGCAAAGAGCAACCTATTTACAAAGCACTGGGCCATACCGTCCTTAACTGAAATGTCTGGCTTCATTGCCACAACCCAGTTTAAACCAAATATATACATTACAACATGTTCCATGGAACCAAATGTGCTATCCGGATAGTTATTCAAAAAGTTGGCTGCAGTTTACAGAGATCAAAGAACAATCAAACACTGGTTATCTAGTTCTTGATGAATAATTTTGGTACATATCTTGAGCATAAAAATAGTTTTCCTCACTCACTGCTATTACAGGAACAATGGGCAAGGTGATAAACTTTCTTTTGTTATTCAAAGTTTTTGTTAAGTTTGACACATCCTAAAGAACACTTTTTAAATGCCAATTCACACCTTCTTAAGCCTTTGCCCCACCCAACTCATTAAAGTGCAATAGCATTTTTTATCTTTAAATGCTTTTACTCAATACTTAATGCAATTTTGAAGGACAGAGAGATTTTCTACAATATGCCAAAGCCAATTCTCCTTTCAAGAAAGTGAAAAGCAGTACAAAACTAAAACAGTAAAAACGAAACATGCTACAGCTTTCCTACAGTCTTAGTGCTAGAGGAATGAAATGCCTGTCTGGGTAAACGGGTCAGAATGGTATATGAAACAATTAGAAAAGTTTTTGTAAACTAGTTAGAATGGATAAATTACTCAGGTGTACCAATCATTGTAAACAGGACCCTATTTTTCTATTTTGTCAACTACAAAAACTAAAGTTCATACCAAACAAGAGTTAAATATTATAAGTCAAAAAGATAAGTTATATAGATGGCAATACACCTATTTTAGATAATATCATTGAAATAATTAGTGTCAAGTTTCTCTAATGATTTGTGGTAATGGGTTTCAACAAAAAAAATGTTGGCTCAACTAATATTTCAAGTGCTGGCACATTTTTTCCCATGCTGAAAAATTACACAAATCCGATTATGTTGCAAAAAAAGATTCCAAAGTATTTCAAAATACCAGGATTATCTTCAGGGTAAAAAACATTTTCTCAGGTTTCTTGGAAACACTGGACTGTTAATTTAACTGGCAAGTCACCAAGATGGCAAAGAGTTGACAATAATCTTGAGTCCTTGATATCCATCGCACAGGAAATGTATCTCTCAAAGAAACTCAAACGGAAGAGCTTGGCACATTTCTCCCTCTTTCTTTCCCGCTTTTCACGTTAAACAAAAGGGGGATGGAAGCAGAACGAGGGAACAGTTCCAGGTCTCTGTGAGGCTTGGTGGTAATGGTGTTGGCTGCACCCCCATGGTCAGCCCTGTCTCCATTAACATTCTAAGGCTGTGCTGCTTAAAACACCATATTATGAAAGAGAGCTATATATCTCTCTCCCCCTTCTCTCTGACTAGAAGACAGTTAGGACAATAACTCTACTGTCTGACTTCATACTCTCACTAAACTCAAGCTCCCTTGCTAGAAATAAACATTGCACAGCCACCATGAATGGGCCCCACTGTTAATTAAGCACACAGTGATTGACCATGATAAAATATTGCCCTCTGTGTTATTTGTTCTGTCTGTATGTTCATTATAGTGTGCATCTTGATTTTTAATTATACGATACCAGGCATCCAGGTGGCCTTAACACCTTCGATTTTTCCACATAGAAACAAGCTAGAAGGATGAGACTCAGAGTACACTGCTGTGTATGCAGATTCATTTCCTGTTAAATCTGTTACAGTGAAATGGCAAAAAATCTGCTCATTTTATGAGCAAATGTATGGTTAAGTGTCGAAGTTTGTTTGTTCTTCCACAGGGTGTATTTTTGTTCCACTGCCCTGAGCGAGAATATTCCATAATTCAAACTAGCATCATATTAATCATTAGCCTTTGTTGGCAAAACATTGCCAAGAATGACATTTCATGAGTTTTGTAACTTGCTAGGTACATGAAACTTTGTCATGGCTGCTGGGTTGTGGGAAGTTGTAACAATGTTAGAATTTCCTAGAGCCAAGCAGATAAATTATGACTTTGTGACTGTCTGAATTGAAGTTATTAATTATACAAATATCTTTAAATAGCTTTGTAGTCATGTAGTGCCAAATAATATGTAAACTGATATGTTCTAGGCACTATCAGGCAATTCTGATGTTTTAAGAGGAACGGAATGCATGTAATTATGTGGTTATAATATGGCTGTGATTGTAATTATTGGTTACCTAGGACAACATGGGGATACTTATATTTTTTGAAATTTAGAAAATATATCAAAATATAATTTGTTAAATTATTATGTTTTTAAGGTTATCATCTTCTACTGTAAAAAAACGATTTATCTGATTTATACCTGTAATGGGATCTGACTTCAATGCAGTATGGTTATAATAAAACATTTACTTATTTAGTATAACAATATCTGGCCAAGATCAAGTGGTCCTTGAGCCATACAATAAAGGACAAAAACTTTTACAATGCCATTGCCACAAATCTCACCATTGGTTTGCTTGCAAATCTCACCAATATGCTTTCCTTGACAAAATAAAAATGAAGGACACCACCTTACTAAAGGTTCCTACAGAATTCGCGTGTGCCTCAATGCCTACTGATGCGCATTTATTACAGAATGCCGTCAAACATCGCACTCATTGAAGCCGGGTTCCAGTGGGATGTACGTAGTAGACGTACATCCCGTTTGCATATTTAATCCCATTTATTTGGGATTAAATATGCAAACATTATGGTTCTAGTTCGATTTATTTGTCTAAAAAAATGTATTTGAGAAAAAAGTTTAATGAATAAAAATAAATATAATATTGCATTTATAAGGATCTCACGTTCTCTAGCTGCAGATAACGTCCATTAAATAGATCAAGGCAATTGGAATGATACGATTTAATTGAATTAAGAAACACAGACACCATAACTGCTAGATTTCATGAAAACATCGAAAAGGTTGATTACATTTAAAATTCTTACGGTACAAACAGTGTGCCTATAGCTAACCACTTGAGAGTCCGCAGGACACATTTATAATTGATTACAACATCATATATGATGCTAAATAAATAGGTTACCATAGCATGCAAATTGGCATACACATTTCTATATGAAGAACATTTTGAATAATACATATGCAATATGATACGAATGAGAGAATTATGATTATGGGTTTATGATCCACCTGTAATATGTTTAAAGAACTATATGTTGTAAGTTTCGAATAAAACATCTATAATTAAAAAAAGGCCTAAAAAATATAATTATTAACGTAGGGTGAAATTCGAATGATAACTGATAAATAACAGAGTTGTATGCACAACGAATAAACTATTAACCCACATGTCCCCATGGTCGTGATGTGCTTTTTTCAAAGGGACTGACTTGAACAATTGAGGTTACTGTATTTCGCTGCATATTGTGCAATATGTTAGCATCTTCGTTTGATGAAGTCTTTCTGCAAGAGACCTTACGAAGAACTCGATATTTAATAGGCCAAGAAAAGTATTATGTCATTACAAGAACTTCAAGAATATTAAACGGTTTTGCATTTAGCAATGCCGTTCTGCATCCAATACAACATAAGTTTATGGCATAAGATATTGGACCGCAAAACTACAATAGTTGAGTATACAATAGTATACAATAGTATAAAGCTCTTACAATAGTATGAAGCAAGTACAATAGTATAAAGCTCTTACAGGTATCGAAATGTGTAAATGCTCTAGCAATTACGAGCCCTATTTAGACGAAAGCCTAATTAAAACGAACAGATTATATGGATACCCTTTAGACGCTATCGTTTTAGATATATTTTATCTTTACACTATTGTATTGAAACGAGTTTAATTTTAAGAAACTAAAACTGCTAAGTAAATTTCATTTGAGGATTAAAGTATTTATTTTTCAGCCACGGCCTCTTATTACATTTCAGTAATAAGACTTAGATTAAACTGGTTTGCATTCATTTAATATTGAACTTACCTAGGTTTTCGTATAAACGCATGACTGCAAGTTCGTATACACTAGATATAATATCTTGCTGGCCTCCAGAAGTCGTACTGGTGGTGTTTATTGGGATAAACAAAGGTACGCCATTCGGCCAATACCGACCGGCATGGACTACAAAATCCACAGTTGCTGCATTAATGTGGGACAACACTTATTGTTACTAGGGTGGTTACAATCAAATCAAATATCAAGAAAGAGCAGCAGTCTGCCCCTCTTCTGCATTAGGCCAGGCCTACACTACACATGGAAGGTAAATTCCTATCTGCGCCCATTTGTCAGTTTTGTCATACTTGATTGATACTGATCATACATGATCATTAGACAACAAGCAAGGGCACATTCAGAAATCACTAACGGGTTATTTTTCAACAGGGTAGTGGTCAAACTTGGATTTAATAATTTAAACTAATGTATTCTGCCTTACATATTTTGGTGGTAGTTTAATCTCCAGAGAACCATTCCGTTTTCAACTTTATTAAACAAGCACGATTTGCAAAACATCGGACATTTCTACATCATTTGGTCATAGATCCCCAAAAGGCTGGCTACCGAGCAACTTATACAAAACCAATGACTTCACAAACTTCGTTTTCAAATTCTTCAGCACTACTGGGCTCTGGACAGCGCCCACTCAGGTTTTCAGTGCATTGCCTCTCCCTCTCTTTCCATCTCTCTTTCCTTGTCTCTCCCTCTCTTTTCCCCCTCTCTGTCTTATTAAAATATATGTTATTACATTGGTGGGTTCACATGCTATCATTCAAGTACACTATCTAAATGATCTATCTGGACAAGTGCTATCCCACTACAGTCTTTCTCAAACATCTTTACAGCAGCTATCATGCCTTAACTATCAAGGATCAGCATGAATGGATTTTATTTGGCTCTCCATTAGCCACTGCCAAAAGAACCAGATAATCTTCCTTAGTGTCCACGTCACTTAGCGGATTAAAAGGATGAGCATACACGTCATAAAACCAGAGCATATTTTATAGGCTATCTTGCCAACATATTTCAAAATTGGCAGATACATTTGTATGGATTGTATTGGTTGTACTGATAACATCTTTGTTGAGTTTTAATACTTCATACTCGCCGTTAATTCAATTTGCATGAAGATATGCAAAAATTAGGCTAATTCAACCAATTTCGTTCACCAATGTGCGTTTTCTGAGACCTAATGCACCGAGAAATATAGACTAAGACGCTCATTACTACACTTGGCCACAACATACCGACAAGCCATTGTCTCCATCAACACATCTAGTTCATATTCCAAGACAGAATTGGATGTGAGAAATACAGTTGCCTGACATTTGGAGTTGTGACGTTTTACGCCAGACGTTTTTCCTAATGACGTTTTTCCCCTGTTGTAATAGCAATGTAAAGCAATCGCATCAATACCGCTGAAATCTTAATGGTTGACTAATGATTCTGACTTCAAAAGCACTTGATCACCTCCTATCAAATGTATCACTTCCCGGCTAGCTTGAGCATTGAGCATTAACCCATTTAAAGAAACGCATTTCTTATTCAAATTGGTTAGGCCTATACTCTAGGCCTACTTGATGCTGTTTAGTAGGCTTTAGGGCTGTAGCAGTGTTTAACAAAACACTGACGAACATTTATAGAAGTAGGGTATTTGTCCGTTTTTAGCCATTCTGATTCTGCTATTTTTCTTAATTGATGTTGGATACAGCTATGGGCTTTAATACATACTACCACTGGATTATAATACCATGTCCTGGAATGGCATAAAACTGGAAATCAGAGTATATCTGTTAAAATGTATGTATAAGAGGTTCGTCATTTCTTCTGTCAAAGGTCGTTCTCAAAGTTCAAATTACGCAGGTCAGCAAGTTTATACAACACGCTCTCCGTTCCGAACTTGGCAATAAGCATCATCAAAAGTTTTTGAAAACGCTTTGTGAAATGGGCGCCTCGACCACACAAGTTCTTAGTATACATTGCCTAAAACTCTTGTTCGGTTGGATAACTAGACTGCTTCAAACTGCTGAAATTTCTCCTTTATACTGAGGGGGTCGCTTTTGCTCCTCACCACTGAAGTTCTTGTGGATTCACCATTTCTGTCGCACCTATGCTGTTTGTACATTTAGCTTCAAATATATATATTGTTTCTAACGAATGGTATTATAATACGTTTTTCCAAGATTGATTCCAGTTATTAATACGATTGTTAAACCCACACACAAGAGAGCATAGGATGGAGAAGACAGAGTGGTGCATTGCTAGACACTCCCCAGGTTGATTTTGCTTTGAAATGTCCTTGCATTTTGGCGTTCAGAGCAGAAAGTCTATTTTCTACCATATTGTATAAACATGAGGACAGAAAACACGATGATTGGGTAATGAAAATATGAACGTGTGTTAAACCTGAGATCCGGTGTTTCGGGTTGATTAATGTAAACACCAATGTTAGTGATATGAAACACAGATTTCGATATACACTACCGTTCAATAGTTTGGGGTCAAATAGAAATGTTCTTGTTTTAAAAAAAAACATAGATTCAATTAATTACAGTAGGATATATAGCAAATTGCATAGAAAAAAAGTAATTGAAAATGTTAGAAATCATTATTTTTAATTGAAATAATAATTGTGTCCTTTGGCATTCGAGTTATCAATTTGTTTGGGTTAATCTGAAGAGGAATCCCCCCATGCTTCCTGAAGCACCACCCACAAGTTGGATTGGCTTGATGGGCAATTCACAACAGCTCAATAGGGTTGAGACTGTGCAGGCCACTCCATTATAGACAGAATACCAGCTGACTGCTTCTACCCTAATAAGTTCTTGCATAGTTTGGAGCTGTGCTTGGAGTCATTGTCCTGTTGTAGGAGGAAATTGGCTCCAATCTAGCTCGGCCCACAGGGTATGGCACTGTGTTGGAAAATGGAGCGATAGCCTTCTTTCTTCAAGATCCCTTTTACCCTGTACAAATCTAAAATTTTGCCACCACCAAAGCACCCCCAGACCAACACATTGCAGCCACCATGTTTGACAAATGAAATCAAACACTCCTCAAGCATCTTTTTATTTGGGCTATGTCTCATGAGGTTTTTTGTGATACGAACACCTGAAGCTTACATTTTTCTGTCCATAACACCTTTTTCCAATCTTCCTCTGTCCAGTGTATTTGTTATTTTGCCCATCTTAATCTGTTCTTTTTATTGGCCTGTCTAAGATATGGCTTTTTCTTTGCATCCCGGATTTACATCATCAGTGTTGACGTTGTGACTGGTGTTTTGCAGGTGCTATTTACTGAAGTTGCCAGGTAAGGACCTTTGAGGTGTCCATTTTTCAAACTAGGAACTCATATGCATTTGTCCTCTTGCTCAGTTGTGCACTGGGGCCTCCCACTCCTCTTTCTACATTCAGGTTAGAGCCACTTTGTGCTGTTCTGTGAATGGAGTAGTACATATTATTGCATAAGATCATCACTTTCTTAACAATTTCTCACATGGAATAGCCTTAATTTCTCAGAATAAGAATAGACTTATTAGTTTCAGTAGAAAGCTCTTTGTTTCTGGTCATTTTTAACCTGTAATCAAATCCACAATTGCTGATGCTCCAGATGATCAACTAGGAGGCCAGTTTTATTGCTGCTTTAATCAGTACAACAATTTTCAGCAGTGCAAACATAATTGCAAAATGTTGTTTTAATGGCCAATTTGCCTTTTAAAATGCTAAACTTGGTTTAGCAAACACAACATGCAACTGGAACACAGGAGGGGGGATGCTGATAATGGGCCTCTGTACACTTATTCCATTTAAAATCAGCCATGTCCAGCTTCAATAGTCATTTACAACATTAACTGTCTACACTGTATTTCTGATCAATTATATGTCATTTTAGTGAACAAAATATAAGCTATTTCAACAATGTATTTACGTGACGAGTGGTTCTCAGTCTGAATGTTCAAGTTGTATGAAAACACTTTTCGGAAGCAGCATCAAAACACTTAAATAAGTTATAGATGTAGAAATAGGTGTTTTTTATGGGTTTAACCAAATTTGGAGCAAAATGTATTAAGGGGACTGATTTAAATCTTAGTTAAACCTTGTGTGCAGACTGACATATATGCCCTTTCCTCTATTTGGTTCAGAATGCCATATAATATAAAAAGGGGTCAAGAAACAGTGGCAACAAAATAGCCCTAAAACATCCAAGATCCATCTCCATATTTTACAGTGGGATGGTGTTCTTCTGTGTGTATTGCGTCCTTCTTGCAATGGCCCTTGAATGTGGGGGCTGAGAGATCCGTTCAAATGTCATCCAACAAACGTGGACATCCGCTAATGAAACTTTGACTGGAAGCGGTGCTGTAGTCAGATAACATGGAAGTAGGCATGGAAAATATTGTCCTCTTTGTCCATCACAGATATAGATATGGGTGTATGTGTATGTGTGTGTGTCAGTAGTTACAGCGCTCCATCATTTGCAATGTACAGTAAATAGTGTAAAAGATTTCTATCAATTGTCTGGCATTGTTCTTCAGATGGTGAAGCCAGTATCTAGACACAGTGAGGTTTCCTCTTTTTGTTGACATGACCTGAAACGAATGAATAGTTGGGAAAAGCATTCTAATCATATGCACAGCTTATTTAGGTAATGAAAGGGGACTTGTAGTGTCATAGCAGCCCCTTAAATCTGCCAAATAAGGAGCGGTAATGATGAGGTGAGAAGAAGTGAATGCCTAAAACAAACTATAGAGGACCGCCACTAAAGCAGCCAGAGGCTTAAGATATATTAAATTACCATGATTAGGACTTTAGGCATGGTTCAAGCCTGTTTGAGAGGCTGGGGAGCCTGAAAGTGGTGCTATTCATGTCTGGGGAGTAGGGTCAATAGGTCGGGGAAGTTCACAGGACCTGTTTCTATTCTTATGCTAACACCGAATACAAGCGCTAATGCTTACTGGCTTGGAAGATATAAATGATTGGGCAATAATCCATGGTCCTCCATATCAGGGAAAACTGCTCTATAGCTAATTGCGCTCTGCCTGTTCTCCATTCAGAAGACAGCAATAATAATAAAGACTGACCGTTTTCTCTGCTCTCCTCTTTTCCCACTTACGTTTGGAGAGGTATACGATTGTGTTTTGATATCAATGCACGAGGGCTCCGACAGTTCTGAGTGCTTCTCCTTTACAGGAGGCTCTTGGTTCTATTGAGTGTATTGCTGAATACATTGAGATGCTGTGTTTTGTTGAAAAGAACTGCTTACAGTCCATTCTGAAGTTGGCTAGATGTTTTTCCCTCTACATATAATAAAGATACCCAAAGAAAACGTTACTATTTTACAATCCCATAAAGTGTTTAAGGTATGATGGATTAAATCTATTCAAGAGCACCATGTTTTGTCACCTCCCTACTCCCCAAGATGTCTTGGTTGTTCCTCTTTGAGTGTTGCAATGTAAATAGATGAAATTGTAACGACAAGTATTTCATTTATTTACATATGGTAACACAACACATAAAAGGTTGCTTTGTTCTACTGAAGATTAATTTCTCAGCAATTGTATGAGGGTCCTCTATGCCCCCCTTACAATAGGCCCTATCTATCTCCTTATGACAAGCAGAAAATCTGAGCAGAATAAATGAATGAATACAAATGATCATGGAGTGCCATGTGACAGAACACCTGCAGTCAGCAGCTCCTGTGGCGGAGAATGAGTCTAGTCTGCTTGTCAGGACGCCTGTCTGGTTTACATGCATGTTTCACATCCACACACATCTAGTCTAGTTCACGCTGCCTCATTTGATCTAAAGCCTTGTGAAATGATGTATAAAATTACATCATACAGCGAATTGTGCTTTTATTCAGGAGCAAATGGTGTCTTATAATATATTTTTAATTATTTTGCTTAAAACCACTTAGCTTGGTCAAGCTCCTTCACTTTATAGTCCTACACTGGGCTTTATCTGTGTCTGTGAAACCGGCCCTTACTGTATTCTAGTAAAGCAATTATTCATTCTGCTTTCTTTGGCATCATATCAGTTTAGAGCAGGTCAAGAAGAAACAAGGTTGGGAGATGACAGAAATATCCCTCAGAATGAACTCCCAAACAGCGCCGTGATGTAGTCACTGCCTCACAGTTCCACTGGGTCATTGAGACAAGTGTTCTTTTTCCACAGTGCCCTGGTAAGCTGTAAGAGATGGTGCAGTTTGGCTTAGCACCAACTGGATTTGGTGGGAGGTTTACCAGACAAGGTTGTATTGTCTCATTGCCCTGTTTCCTGTATTCCGGCAAATACTTCATGATTGAGTGAGCAATGAAAATTGAGAATTTAGCAGCTTGCTGAGATGTGCCCCAGAGGCCTCACTCTTTGACTGTCTTGTGCCCACCGGGACGTTCTGTGATGAAATTAATTGCAAACTGAACTTTGCAAAGATGGTAGCACAGAAAACTGGCTAAAACGAGTAGTAACATTTTGTACAGTGTATGGCTTAAAACATTTACAATGTAATGATTATAATGTATGATACTCAAATTGTATTGCACAATGATAAAGTAAAGGTCAAGATTATCCAGTATAGTCAGGTTGCCACCTGTTCTGAAGTCCTTCAGTTCTGGAAAGGCAGCTTTGGTGTGTAGCAAGAAGGGTGGATATGTACGAAGGAGTTGTACCTTGTTTATGTCATGATTATATCAACTGCTTCCTGTTTACATATGTAATTATTACTATTCTGGCTAAAGAAAGCAAACAGTATAGCAATGGAAACACTTTGTAAAGAAGATTTGGCTTTGTGCTTGGTATCATTGTCCTGCTGAAAGGGGAATTTTCTTCCAAGCTTTAGTTTATATGCAGATTGAAGCATGTTCTCTTGTGGTATTTCCTTGTATTTTGCTCAATATATTCTTCCTTCACTTTTGAAAAGATGCTCAGCCCCTGCTAATGAAGTGCATCCTCACAGCATAATTCTGCTACCACTATATGGTGGTGTATTGACAGTGTTTGTGCAACCCATGTGTTTTGAGTTTTGGCAAAAAAACTCTATCATGGTCTCATTTGACCTCAGGGAGTCACTCACTGATGCTTTCTGGCTATATATATATACAGTGTATATAAAAAGTCTACACACACCTGCTAAAATGCCATGTGTTTGTGATGTGAAAAATGGGACAAAGATAAATCATGCCACAACATTTTCCACCTTAAATCTGACCTATGAAGTGAACAATTCAATTGAAAATCAAACTGAAATCTTTGAGGGAAAAAAAAAAAAACTCTGGTTGCAAATGTGCGCACACCCTTAAACTAATACGGAATTGAAGCACTTTTTGATTTTATTACGACACTCATTCTTTTTGGGAAGGAGTCAATATTTGCCCACTTTTCTTTGCTAAAGCGCCCCAAATCTCTAAGAATGCAAGGATTGCATCTCCTGTGCACAGCCCTCTTCAGATCACCCTATAGATTTTCAATTGGATTCAGGTCTGGGCTATGGCTGGGCCATTACAAAACGTAAATCTTATTCTAGTGAAGCGATGCTTTTGTTGTGCTGAAATGTAAACTTTCTCTTCATCTTCATTGCCTGGTATTTGGAACTGTTCATAATTCCCTCCACCCTGACTAAGGCCCCGGTTCCAGCTAAAGAAAAACAGCCCCAAAGCATGATGCTGCCACCACCATGTTTCACTGTGGGTATGGTGTTCTTTGGGTGATGTGCAGTGTTGTTTTTGCGCCAAACATAACATTTGGAATTATGGCCAAAAAGTTAAATCTTGTTTCATCAGACCATAACACATTTTCCCACGTGCTTTTGGCAGCTCTGATGTTTTTGCAAACATCAGCCAGGCTTGGATGTTTTTCTTTGTAAGAAAATGCTTTCGTCTTGCCACACTACACCATAGCCCATTCATATGAAGAATTCAGGAGATTGTTGTCACATGTAGCACACAGACAGTACTCGCCAGAAATTCCTGCAGCTACTTTACTGTTGCTGTAGGCCTCTTGGAAGCCACCCAGACCAGTTTTCTTCTTGTCTTTTCATCAATTTCGAGGGGATGTTCAGTTCTTGGTAATGTCTCTGTTGTGCCTTATTTTCTCCACTTGATGATGACTGTCTTCACTGTGCTCCATGGTATATCTAATGCTTTGGAAAATATTTTGTACCCTTCTCCTGACTGATATCTTTCGACAATGAGATCCCTTTTATGCTTTGGAAGCTCTCTGCAGACCATGGCTTTTGCTCTGAGATGCAACTAAGGAAATCTCAGCAAAAGCCGTCTAGAACCGCTGAACTTTATTTGTGATTAATCAGAGTAACTTTAAATGATGGCATGTGTGTAATGACTTCAATTTAACATGAATTTGTGATCGGTTGTGATCTGTTAATTCTGAACGGAGCCACATCTCCAGTTCTAAGTGGGTGTGAACACTTATGCAACCATGTTATTGTAATGTTTTGATTTTTGATTTTTCCCCCTCAAAGATTTCAGTTTATTTTTCAATTGAATTGTTCACATTACAGGTCATATTAAAAGTTCTGACAGAATTTATCTTTGACTCAATCTTCAACATCACAAAAACCTGGCATTCTAACAGGGGTGTGTAGACTTTTATATCCACTGTAAAAATTAAGAGACCACTGCACATTTTTCTTTCCTTTCTGAAAAAGTTGAAAAGGATCGTTTTGAGCGACGAAAATAAAAATTCAATTTGCAGTGGTGTCTTAATTTGAACCCTTATGTTCCTCACTCAAAATCTTCCTTATCGACTCTTTTGGAAAGGAAAGAAAAAGGTAAAGTTGTCTCTAAATTTTTACAATAAGCTTTTCGGGAACTGTGTGTGTGTGTGTGTGTGTGTGTGTGTGTTCGTTTGTGTCTTGCTCCAGTCAAAGGTATGGAGACACCTACACATTCAAGGATATGCCTTTTTTATTTCTTTTTTTGTTTTCCACATTACTATTTTCTACATTGCAGAATAATAGTGAAGACATTAAGATAATGAGATAACAGAAATTGAATAATGCAGCAACCAAAAAAGTGTTAAACAGATACAAACAAAATACGTAAACAAAAAAGTATTCAAAGTAGCCACCCTTCACCCTGACAACGAGCTTAATGGAATGCTTTTCCATCAGTGTTGAAAGAGTTTCCTACATACAGTGCACTTGTTTTCTGCTTTTCCTTCAGTCTGTGGTCTAACTCATCCCAACTCATCTCAAGTGGGTGGATGTCAGGTGATTGTGGAAGCCAAGCATCATCAATCTCCTTCTTAGTCAAATTGCCTTTTTACACAAGTTCTATTAAATAGAAATAACATCATCCTTCACAAACTTATGGTTAGAGGGCATGATTACAAGAACATTTCAGAGTAAGAGTCTGTAATCAAACAATCATACTTCTAATGTCTCTGAAGGTAATTCATATCAGCTCCTGTCAGTCGAGTTCATTCCATTGGCCACTGGGGAATAGACGGACTGCCCACTTAAGCCAGGGTCGTCACCTCTGACCCCTGGGTGGCAACTCTAAAGGGCCCTGGGGAGATGCTTAATAGCACTGACATCACTGACTTTAACAGATCCTTCTCTTAATCACATTCCCATCATCTAAAACCAATCATCCCATAAACAAAACCAGATGTCATGTAATGTATTGTTGAATTACATTCATGTATTTAATAATATTCTGGAAAAATAAGCAATTGTTCAGCAACAATTCTGCATTTCATTATAAGACCCTTGTCCATTAATGTACTATGCATTAACTGTATACAATGATGTTTAGAACTTAGTATAAAATCATTGAATGAACCTTTTGAATCCTTAAATAAAAATACACAAGAAGCACATTGATTTATAACAGAATAGCTATTTTACAAATTATATTTGTTTCTGTAAATCAACTACCTAATTACTTCATAAACTATATATGAACTCTTTAAGTGTGATTTTATTTATTATATGCCCTGCCCATATAGTGTCTTGAATAACTCCAAGTTTTTTGTAAGCAGAACATTATAATGTTGATGAGCACGAGCCTCTGTGAGAATTTGTGGAATCAGGACAGGTCCTGACCCACACTGGCCTTGTCAGTGGGCTTGGGGATAGGATTCTCAGCACATTCTGCTTATGGCCTGATCCCTACCTGATTAAGAATGATCTTTTCAAACGTTGTGTTTTAATTTCACCTGAAGATTTTTCTGAGCATCATCTGAATGCTGTGACTATATAGGATGTATGGTTCATGTAGTCATGTATGTAGATAATTCTCTGTGGTGACCATGACCCAAATTTTGCAGTATGTAAAAATATTAATAAGCTTCGTATCGTTGGGTGTTGTAGCATCTGCAGATTAAACCCCCTTTTAAGGGAATTAAATGAGTTTTACCTTTATTAAATATAAAAGTGTGTGTAGCAAATCTGAAATGAAAAGAGGACCTTATGCTTTTGAGGTTTTTAGTATATCCTGTAGATCAAGCTAAATATATAGCCTACATGTATAGCAAAATACATGGGACATTTTGAACCATAGCATGAGGTATTAAAATGTGTTGATCTATGACCAAATGTCAGTGACCTATGCATATGATTCTTAATGAAGAAGACTAATGACCCAGACAGAAGTTGGTGGTAATGCAGGTTATCAGTTTAACAGAGTTGCCGTGGATTAGTACAATTAATACAAAATCAGTAATTCTGTATTTTGAGATTGTAATTTTAGATTATTCTGTATTTTTTGAGGATTGTAATTTTAGAAAATTCTGCATTTCGTAAGTGTAGTTTTTATTTATTCTGTATTTTGGGATTGTAGTCTTAGAGCTTTTTTAGTTGTTAGTCGATAATGTGGAGAAATATGACTTGTTTGTCAAGCATGAGTCCCTGAATGAGTAGTGATTGCTTACTGTATAGAATGAACAAGCAATTGCCTGGTCAAAATAATAATGCTCCCTGAGAGTCAGGTCAAGGATGGTAACATGGGCATGACCTCCACACAGTTCAGTGCACTTCTTATTTTGTTCGCATGTAATTACTTCTTTGCAAGTAAGATTTCTAATCAGTTGGTATGATTAAAACATTTTCTGCTCATTCTTTACAAAATATAAGGTTTTTCAAAGATTACTCAGGTTCAGCATCATTTGTCATTCAAAATTCACGTGTTAAAAATGTATATTAAAACAGGACATATTAAAGACCATCAACCCTGAGGACTTTGAACCGTTTAGTAGCCTACATTAGAAGATTTCTTATGGATTTATTTCTATGCAGTTTTATTCTCTCTTAGCTGGTAGACAGGATATCCAGATATCTCTGCAGGTGTGCTGTCCAAGGTGCTGATATGCACATATACTTATTGTCAGTAAGTGTAACCATCCTTCCGTTCTCTGTCTCTTTAACTTTAACAACAACAATTAATGTAATGAAAAATACAATCACTTGATAATTATTTCCTTTATTCAGTATTAACATATTCAACTCAAATAGCAACAAAAGCTATGATATATCAAAAAGGTTATAACATTTTTGTCTATATTTGAATATTTTTATATATACGAGTAATATACTTCATACTGTATACAACACATTTCCTGATCAGGAACACAGAAGAAAATATTTGTATTTAGAAATAAACAGAATTTGATATAAATGTACTCACTCTTCACCCATCAATGTCAAATTTTTAACTGTGACAGATAAACCCCAAAAATATTTTGCACATTTATTTTCATAGAGTAGAGATTGCTTTTAACAACTCACATTTTGAGTCACATTCGAATGGAAAAAACAGAAACTCTGTTTAATATGACCATACCTCTTGGCTATACAAGTGGTCCTCATCTGGCTACGCCAATCCAACAGGGGTCCGAAGGTATGGTGAAGTTTGATTGGTTACTCTCTCTACAAAATCACTCAACTTTTGCATCAAGTTCAGCTATTATCCTACTTTCACACCCCCTCCCAACTGCCTATCTGCCAGTACAATTTGATGCATCTTCAGGAGACCACACAAGGTTGCGACTTTCCGTTTGGGAAGCATGGCTTTGGCACCCACACAGGGAAACATAAACACCTTCAATAAAGGTACGAACAAACGTTGATCACATCACTTTTCGATGTCAAAATGTTTTCTATTTTGCTGCAGTAGTAAACGGTCTGTTGGACAGCATAATATAGGTACAGAATCAGTGTGTAGCTTCCCTAAACATGGCTGTTAAATTCACTGGGATTCTTCAGTGCCCTAATTTCTGCATCTGAAGGAAAAAGATGCCAGCGAAGAAGACTTTGATTCACAGCCAGGCATCTGATATGCTTTTCCCTCTGGTGCATCTATACTGACTAGCAGGGCTACGGCTCAGAAATGGTTGGAAGAGTCTTCGCTGGAGGTTGTCAACACCATTCGAACCTGCAGACACAGAGAACCCAAACAACATGTTGAGTCACCCATGTCACATTCCTCAAAAGACAGGTACAGGCTTCCTGAGATTCTTTAAACAGCAAGCAGTATCTGAGGATGGTTTGAGATCACAGTACAATGGAGGGATGACAATGAACAGGATTAGATTGGTGAAAACTGGTTGTGTCAGTCTATGAACGATTGGTTACATGATTGGCGTTTAATTAGGTTATTGCAAAGCAATTCCAGTTACTGGATATTTGAAACCTGGAGTTCACTGAATCAGAAAAGAAGAGTATTTTACCAACTCAAAGTATTGTTTTGAATTCATGTACATTGAGATTTCCTGATAACTGTGATAATTGGTTTATTCCTGTCTGTCGCCAATTTAACAAATACAAGTCTAGCAGTCTCACATAACATGGGCAGAAACCACACCATTTCCCGTTTCAGCAAATGATATATAGAGAGGTTTCTAGACAATTAAATGATATATAGAGAGGTTTCTGGACAATTTAATCCCACCGGGGACTTTTCACCCCTCCCTAATTCAAGCCCCTCTTCTTTTCTTTGCCTCACAATGTGGGATCTCTCCCTCTTTTTATGTTCTCTCATATCTTTCTTTCTCTGTGGCTCCCACCCTCCAAGCTCTCAGACAGCATGCAGCTTATGCAAATCATCAGCCTTTTATGCTCAATACTCAACCTCAGTCCTGAACGAGACCTCAGCCAAACACACACACACACACACACAAATACAGTTTCATTTTAAATGTACAAATACACATAGCCCCCAGTGTTCTCAGTCAAAGTCTTTAGCACCATTCCAGTCCATTTGGATTTGAAAGCCTCAACCTGACTGGATGAGCTCCCGGCTGGTAGAGTGGGCAGGTGACAGTCCTGCTTCTACTGTCCCAGTGAGGGAGGGATCTGAAAGAAAGATGGGATGGGAGAAAGATGGGGAAAGTAAAGGGGCCTGGGAGTGAGTGATTGGAAGGGAGGGATGGAATTAGTTAGCAGTGGAGTAGGGAGTGAGGGATGGAGGGGGATGAATATAAACTCTGTTTTACTGTGTTCCCAGGCTCTGGGCTATGTGCTAGGGGACAGGAGGGGGACAAGAGGGGACCGGGGCGGGGGAACTGGGTGCCTTTGCCCAGCTGTAAGGGGGACCTAAGGGACTCCCACAATCTCTGACACGCTGTCCCTTTCACCAGCACATAGCTGGGCCCACCAGGCCCACTACCATAACAACACCCTCCCTTCTGTCATGGCAACACTACGGAAACGCCACAGAACATTGGGCTCCCCCAGCCTGCCCGAGACACCACCATGTGGGGAAATGATGAGTGTGGGGGGGGGGGGTTGACAAACTGGATGAAGTATACTGAATGTGAATCAGGAGAGTCTAGACATTCCCAACGCTGTGAACTTGAACTTGACAGACAGTCTGAACTGTTCACAGGCCGTGTGACTGATGGGCAGATAGGGAGGTGCTAGCAGCACAATGGAGGAGCAGACTATATATTCTTTGGGAAATGTAGTGTTCTACCATTGATTTATAGACCCAAATTCATCTAATATAAACTACATTTCCATCACTTATTCTAAATTGTCCCACAGTGAATGGATACAACATTCCTAACAGGTTTGATCAAGTGGTCATTTAAACTTGCTTGGTTGACCAATTAGTTGCACCATTTGACTTGAATACACCGTAGCCCTGAGCTAAGGGTGTTATGGCCGTTGTTTCCATACTAATGCCTGTGAGCTGAGGCAGGCCCATGTATGGGGGTCCAGGCTGCTTATGGCCACTGGGCCGTGGGAAAAAAGATGTGAAAGGTCCCCTGTTGCCGTTACAAAGCTGAGAACAACCCTGGCGGGATAATCACGTTTATCCCCAGATTAAGATGGGACGGCAGCTGATGTAACCTCACAGGGGAAGAAGAGATGAAGCGTAAAACACACAACCTTTAGACAAAGCTCACAGCAGAATCTGTGATTTTGTCCCTTTTTACGGACAGGTTACAACACTGAATGTGACGAAAGATGACTTTATGATTTAGATTTTCTTTGAACATAGCTCAGAATATTGAGTTAAGCAGGCGATAACCTTAATGGTTTCACAGTTCCATAGCTTAAGGTGTTTAGTACTGGTGTCATATTAGGTGTTAAGTCGAGATGTTACCGTAGTGGTGTAACAGAGGGTGCAAATTAGTGGTGTTGCCGTAGGTTTTAAGCAGTGGTATTAAAGAAGTGGTGTTACAGTAGTAGGGTTACAGTAGTGGCGTTACAGTATTTAATACTGGTGTTACAGTTGTGGTGTTGAAGTAGGACTTAAGTAGTGGTGTTACATTAGTGGCATTACAGTAGTGGTGTTACATTAGTGGCATTACCATAGTGGTGTTACATTAGTGGCATTACCATAGTGGTGTTACATTAGTGGCATTACCATAGTGGTGTTATATTAGTGGCGTTACATTAGTGGCATTAGAGTGGTGGTGTTACATTAGTGGCATTACCATAGTGGTGTTACATTAGTGGCATTACCATAGTGGCGTTACATTAATGGCGTTACATTAGTGGCATTACAGTGGTGGTGTTACATTAGTGGCATTACAGTAGTGGCATTACATTAGTGGCATTACAGTAGTGGTGTTACTTTAGCACTTCAGTGGTGGTGTTAATGAAGCATTCACAGTTCTTACTGTTCCTACTGTAAGCCAACTTTAACAGCCAACATGACCTTGGTAAATTAAGCTACAGTAAAACTATATGGAAAACAATATGGTTCTCATAAACCAAGTGCAAATGGAATCTTGCCTTTGATACTGACTATGCTACAGGCCTTGGTGGTATAACAAAAGCTAGCTCCAAGATCCTTTTTTCACATGGTATATTAGCTGACATGGCAGCTGGACCCTGTGTTACCATAAAACACAGACAGTACAGCCCCTCTGTCACTATGAAACACAGACAGTAAAGCCCCTCTGTTACCATAAAACACAGACAGTACAGCCCCTCTGTCACTATGAAACATAGACAGTACAGCCCCTGTCACCAGGAAACACAGACAGTACAGCCCCTCTACCACCAGGAAACTCAGACATGACAGCCCCTCTACCACTAGGAAACACAGAGAGTATAGCCCCTCTGTCACCTGGAAACACAGACAGTACAGCCCCTCTGTCACCAGGAAACACAGACAGTACTGCCCCTCTGTCACCAGGGAACACAGACAGTACAGCCCTATTGTCACCATGAAACATAGACAGTAAAGCCCCTCTGTCACCATGAAACATAGACAGTACAACCTCTCTGTCACCATGAAACATAGATAGTATAGCCGCCCAGTCTCCATAAAGCAGAGACAGTACAGACTCTATGTCACCATAAAACAGAGACAGTACAGCTTCTATGTCACCATAAAACAGAGACAGTACAGCTTCTATGTCACCATAAAACAGAGACAGTACAGCCCCTCTGTCACCAGGAAACAAACACGCAGTGCACTGTATCCATACACATGTGCATGCAGAAACACACATGCTCATTTGCACATTTCCAACAGGGACCCCCCATCACCTTACAGGGTGAATGAATAACCGTGTTACTGTCTCTATCAAAACCAACATATCAGTGTGTCTGTGTTTATCTAGGCAACAATGTGATGTCTCAAGCTAGAGCTCTGTTCTGATCTCTCGTTGGCCTCATGTCTTTTCACCTCTCGTTTTCTAAATCCTGCATACATAATCCCCATTATCTTCATTGTCTGTATGCTTTGCTGTGAAATACCGACGTCTGCCCCTTGATTAAACAAATGTCCGTCCCTCCTTTCTCTCTCCGGGAAATATACTGTGATTGCCATTTAATTAATAGGTTGTCTGACTGTGACAGAAGGGGAATGAGGAATTCAGTCTGCCACCAAGCTCTAATGTAACATCAAATTCTGAACAGCAGTTTGTTAATCCATAATAATGTGTTAATCCTGTGATTCTATAAAGATGTTAAAATTCAGAATGATTGAAAATCACCCATTGCTCTACCATAAAAGGAGCGTTAATATACTGGCCGTAATAGACAGATGAAGGTTGGAGTTATAATGAGGGTCTGAGAAACTCAATGACCTAAATGCATTAAAACTAACTAGTTTAGGTTTTCTGACATTCTAGCTCAGAATTAGATGAGTAATTATATACTTAAAATGTCTATTCTTAACATGTAAACATCCTTTCAGACATAATAAAACAAACAATTTGCAAGGAAACACACACAGGCACAACAAACAGACACTCCGAGACACATTCACTGAGATACAGACATGAATACACAGAAAAACGAAGGCCCTGCTTTTCAGAGGCCCTCTCATGGTTTTGGCGCTAATGCAGGCATCTGGCAGTGTCTGCTCTGCAGCGTCTTTCCCACCCCATTACCCCCTGTGTCTCCCGCAGCACCCACCCACACAATGGTGAGAAAGAGGGGTGGTGGACCTCCGTCAAGTTCTCCCCTCACAAATCAGCTATTGTGGAGGCGAGCCAAGAGCAGAATGATAATGTGGACTCTGTCTACTGTTTACCAACAGGCAGGCTAGCAAGAGACAGACAGCTGCAGGAGACAGGCCAGCCCTGTAGCCCCGGCTCAACACAGGTCGTCGCGGCTCCGTGCTCTGTTCCCCAGTGCCACAGGCTAAACACAACGTTTAACATCAATCTGTATAGTTGTTGTGTATGTGAGGTACGCCGTGCGCACGTGTGTGTGTGTGTGTGTGTGTCTGAGTTTTTTGTCTATGTGGAAAACAATCAACCCTACAATGTGGCGTTATTCGACATTATGCAGACGTACCATCCCCTGTGTTTCTGTAACACATTCATGTTCAGTCAGCGTGTGTGTTTGTTTTATCGAGCTGTTGTCTAATAAATATGTGCATGTCTTCAGCCCAAGAGTGTGTGTTGTGGGGAGACATGCATGCAGATTACAGTGATCAACTGGGAACCATATGAAAACAAAGAGATCAGGCAGTCGTTCAAATAGTAGACTGCCGTCTCTGACTAAATGGGACATGAAGCATTAGATAAAAATACATGGTACCAAAGTAAATCCAGAATGAAACAGCCAATTGAATTGCATTCATTTGGTGGAAGTTGCATATGAATGCATAAGACAATCAGATGTGGTGTAAATGTATCACTGTGGGAACCTCGTCTTCCAGATATTTAAAAGGACATGTCTGTGTTATATGTACAGTAATCACCAGGCCAGCAAATTGTATATTGTGGAAATCATGAATGAATCGATATGTGGCCGATTTACTTTAAAAAAGCATATTTGATATGTTGTGATTGCACCTCCCCAAAAATACACACACACGCGCGCACACACAAACCCGCGCACACACACACACACACACACACACACTATTATATTTACTTGAAATACTATTTATATATATTTTTGGGGGTAAAAGCTTCTGTATGATTCCCTTCAAATTATCACAGCATTAATTTACATTGTGTGTTGTCCTAGCCATTTGCTTGCCCCAGTAAGCTTCTTTATGTCTGCCCATCCCTGTTTTCTATGCAGTGATGCATCTGCGATGGAGGCCTTGAGAATATGCAAATCCAATATGAGGAGGCCCCTCCCCCCTATGGAGAGGCAGACTGCTAGTCTAATTAGAGCTTGCTTTGGCATTAAAGGCACAGTTATCCTTTATTGTAATAGCATGGTGGATTTCTTTTATCATATTAAAGGCAACACTTTTCTTTGTTATGCTAAAGCTACTGTAATCTTTGATTGTACGAAAATACATATTGGTTAGTAATTTATCATCCCATGTATTGTCCACGAAGGTGCATGCACAGAAGTATGGGTAGGCTACACTAATAGGCTATTGTTGATCTTTTATCCTATGCATGTAAGATTCATAGTCTTTCAATCAGACTTGTGCTAATATTTTTTGTGGGCATAAACACTCCTAATTCTACACTAAACAAATATATTGTGCAATTTGTAAACATAATGAAGTAATTTACATTACATGAACAATTAACATTCTATCTGAAATATAGATGGCAATTGAATTCTTATACATCTGACTCATTGTTTTTATTGTGGTTAGATTTTGGAGCCTTAAAGGCTTTATAAAAAGATATACTACTGTAGGGGATAAGGTAAGCTGGCTTTAACATTAGCTACAGTGAAGTCACTTTGGGATTTAGGAGCTATTAGGGTAAACGGAATAGTTTTACTTTGGCGGAATATGATCCCACATTTTCCACCTTGCTGTCACATTTCTTGTGGAGCAAAACCCCACAAGCATACCAGGTTGCGACATGCGTCTCTAATGTGTTGCTGTGCCTTTAAAGAGCGCTCGGCTCTCTCTCCTCGTTTCTATGCAATTATGTTAATATGCAGAGCTTGTCTGGTGCTCTTCATTAACGGCTTTGGTTACATCATTGTTTCCTTTATTTGTTATCACTGTAAAGCCAATGATTCAGTAATGGGCTATATTTTTTGTGTTTTCTTCCTTGTAAATATGTGGTCTTTTCTAGAAATAGCTGCAGTAGGCTGTATGTAAAGCGATTTTGATAAAATTGAGTTAATTTATTGGTTTTCAATTGCAGCAAATTATCACAAGGTCATGGTTTGCATCGGGTTTGTGTTGGACATCGATTGCTCAATAGACAGACAAAGTCCTATCCTCAGTGAGTATTCAAATTATTTATTTTTCAGAAAAAATACTATCTCTTTTAAAATATATTGAGTAAATTGAGAGATTAAATTCATTTGATACTGCCTTACCATTAGAAATATCAGAGGTAATTTGTGAAACTGCATTTTGTATAAATGTACTATCAGCAACCTACATTATGGAGATAACCTTCTCATTTACCATGCCATATTCAGCTTACTAACATCTAAGATCATTACCTATGCCCTCTCAAACAATTGCAGAAAAATATATACTGTAGGCCTATCAAAAATGCTTTTGCAGTTGTTGCTATGAACAATTTTATTACAAGATAATATTTTTATCTCCACTATAACCCAGACAATTACAGATGTAAAGTATGATAAAATAGTGCTGATAATTACAGTAAAAATAAAAAGAAGAATCAAAATAACTGAAACAAATGTTGCCTAAATTAGCCCCTTGTGCACATTTGTCATTTTTTATTTGTAGCTAAATGTTTAAACAGTTCTGTGTAATTGCATTTTATTAATTAACCAAAAAATTGAAATAAATTGTGAGGAAAAATTATGGAAAATAGAAAGGTCTATTAATTTGTATTTTGTAATTCCATGTGCAAATAGAAAAGTAAAACATGAGTTGTGAATGTATAGCTGTATTACAGGTCAGACAGAAATTGTAGGCCAACTATGAATGATGTGAGGCTGATTGTAGCTTAAGACTTATTGAAGGTGTAATAAGCTATAACTGTTCCTTGGCTAAAGGCCCCAAGGACAGGAACACCTCATAGGACAAGAAATATACGGTATGTAACCCAAGAGCGTGTGTGTGTGTGTGTGTGTGTGTGTGTGTGTAGGGATGGGTATCAATTTGCTTAAAATGTGTAGTGTATAAATACATATTAAAAAGTATGTTGATGAGACATTACAACAGGAAAACAAATAACTATTTATGTTTGCCTCTGTGACAACCACAAAGTAACAGACTGGGCAATGGTTTGCCCTAGCCCACAAGTGTTTGTGTTTTTAATACCGCCTAAGCCCTGCCACACTCGTTCAGTCGGGAGAGGGTTAAGACGAGAGGGCTGAAAGAGGCTACTGATGAGGGGAGTGATGGAGAAAAGCCTGATAGAACCAATGATGCATCCAGCCCTACCTCATGCCAACACAGCCATTTTAGGAGCAGCAGCAAGACTCTCCATCAAGATGGCTTCCGTAGCTCAGCCCCAGTCAGTCACACAGAGTCCTCTGGCTGTCGGCAAGGGGGGCCGCTTTAACTGGCAGCTCCTTTGTCCCTGTTGGCACTGGGTGGAGGCGTCTCGCCCGTCTATTTCTCCGAGGGCACAGATGGCACCAAAGGCTTCCGGTGATGGAAATGTAAGTGGGAGAAGGAGAAGGAGATTGGCCTTTTTCTCCCTCTCCTGCTTTCTCCTTTTTTGTGACGACTGTGCCATTTTCTTCCTGCTCCATTCAGATGTGGTGTGAATGGCTGGCAGTCACTGCGGAGAAAATAACACAAAACAAACCCTCTTTTAACACTGCCATGCCAATGCCATGGCAACTACCACATAATCTGTCTTTAGGAAAAAATAAAAAGACAGAATCAATTTAATTAATTTGTATCCGACACAAAGTCAAACCACTACGAGCTACTAGTCTCTAGGTGAAGCTTTTGATGGTAATCTCAACCGACAGGGCAGAATTAACCAGCTGGTTATTTGAATCAAGCAACGGTGTAGAATATAGGGGTTTGGATTTGTGTTCCCTATAGTTGCTGCAATTCTGCTTAGCGTGAATGTGATGTGCTGTCGTTTCAGACCATAGGACGGGTCCGTGTATGAAAGACAATGGAGTACTCTTCACATTGTTAATTAATTACAGAGGTTGCCAGCTCATAAGAGAGTGGTTAAATGGCGGGCAGAAAAATAATTAGCCGACCGACATTATAGACCTTGTCAGCACGAAATGTCTCTTCTGGTGGATAGTGAGTGGCGCAGCTAAACGGATGCCCTAACGCAAAGGGTTGTTGTTGATCAAGATTGTTATTTATATCCAAAATACAATGTGAGACCAAACTGACATTAATGTCCCAAATAATTCTTATTTGTATATTACCATTCTCATCTGTGTTGTCATAAAAAAAGCAAGCAAATATAAGTTCAGGCTGTAAAATGTACTCGGAAATCAATCTGCTCAGTTCTGTGTCAGCTCCAGTGAATTTAGCATCCCTGAAGGAGTTTAATGTGATTAGCCTGTAAAAACAGAAACGGAGAAAAGGAGTAAAAGATGGAGAGTACATTTCCTCTCTCTTTAGGGAGGATGCATTTTTTAGGATCAGTGAGGAACGCGGGTGTGTGGGTGGGGGGTCGAAAAACCAAACCGACATGAGATGAAACAGGCAGACGGCATCTTTGTAAACAGAATGGAATCGGGGGAGAAAAGTCACTGAGGAAGATGCTGAAGTTTCAGCTTGTTTCCCCGTTTCCTCCCCTGCTCTTTTCCTCAATTCTGTAGTCAGAGTACAAAGCTGATGGCAGTGGTGTCAGAACCTGCCGACAACAGGGGAGCTGGCCCAGATCTGGGTCACACTGCCACCAGCCCAAACAAGGAACATACTGGAGCTTTTACACATCTTCATCTGCAACACGGCTCCCATGGAGGCATGGATAAGCCTGAAGCCAAGAGGCACGAAGCTGCATCCAAGCATCTGTCATTCACACCAGCATTGGATCATGTTCTGTTCCTAAGCTCTCCCTCTCATTCTCTCAACTCTCTATCTGCCATTACATGAACCAATACTGAGTGTCATTCAACCATATGCAATGTACGTGATATATACCATACCTTATAGTGGTAAGACGGCAGATGTTGTTCATTCTGGAATGTCTCTGGGTGTCTCTCAGGCGGCCACTGCAGTGACAAGGGCACTGGATCAACCTTCGGCAATAACAAAGACATTTCCAAACACTACACAATGAAAAGTAACTAATTGGGCTAAGAGCTAAATCAAGAGTATCCTTGAATTATTACAACTAACCTACATATCATAGTAATGAAAAGGGATCTCGTATAACGAGCAATTGACAACACATAGGTTAGGATCGGACATGTGAGATGGGTGTGGCTGATTTGGTTAATGTCGCCATTCTTCTTTGTTGGATCATATATGGACCAGAGGCTACATTACAGGTATCGAGGGTGCCATTCATATGCACGTTACAGTGGTTGGCATGAGGCACATGTACGGAGTATAGTAGAGGTGCAATAAGCATTACTGAAAAACATTTAAGGCTCAATCTATAAGTACATATGGATTATGTAAAATTGAAGAAATATCTTTTTTGAAATACATTTAAATTGATTAGACAGATAGGTGTTCAAATCAAGTGAGTTGTAAATGGTTGTTGTTGTTTTGAACCTCAATAATGGCCAACTCGACATTGAAATATGGGACTACACTTGGATAAAGCCTCCAAGTAGATATTCAGAGGCTGTGGTTTGGGAATGGATAAGATTATCAGAGCAGTGACTGTTTGACCAGTCAACAATACAATCTGGTGACATACTACAATGGAGATATCTGGACGGTCGTGGGAAAACGTTGCTCAGATGCTTCACAAATCCAGCATAGCCTCTGTTACTAAATTAAACCAATTAGCCAGGAGTGCCCTCCTGCCATTCAAGACCACGGTGGTCTTTCAGTCCACTGTAGGCTCTATGGGAGAGATGATTTGTAGGGTGAATGAAAATGCATCGTAGGATTTGGTTCTTGCTGCCTTGGGAGCAATGACTAGGCACTGGGAAGGGCCAGAAGAAAGTCCCAATTGTGACACTTAAATTGTTTGGGAAGATTTTAATTGATAACACAATGCATACATTTGTTATGAGAGTCACTTGAATGCTATACTGTGCTACAAATCTAAAGAAAAAATCTATAGGGATTCATCGTTTCCAGGGAACACAAGTTAATGTGAGAATCCAACTCAAGAGCCTTGAATTATGGATGTATCTAATGACATAGATAGCTTGTCTTAGTAAAGACTGAGCGCCGATCATCAGCCAACAATTTTTCTTACATAGCTGATCTTAATCAGGACAGTATTTCACACAGACATATAGTAGATCTAAATCTGTTATTGGGTAACATAAGCAATTTTCGGAAAATTCAAATTGTATCACTTAAGGCAAGAATGAGATCAATATAATGACTTTAGGATTCCAGTCAGTAGCCAAGACTGTAACATTCTTAAACAAAGAATGTGAATATGTGTATGTATTAATTATGCTATAAAAAATGTAAGAATTTGACCTAAAAATGTATTCCCGGAAGCAAAAATTAATATAATCCATTTCATAGCCAGGTCAGTCTGAGCAAAGTTACAATATTTAGGGTATTCCTCTGACTAGAATTAGGCCTAGATTGTCTTAATAATATTTCCTTTTCAGTTATTTTACGTAATGATAGAAGAAATATGTAAAAGACAATACTGGCTTCATGCATACTAAACAAAGGAATTTACATTCCTTTGTTTTATTTACATTCCAGTGCCTAGTTTTTTTAGAAGATTTTACGATTGGTTATTAGCATGCTGATAATCTTACTTATATTTTAACAATATTGTCGGTAAGTGGATTTTTAAAACGCATGTTATTTGTTTATTGTCTTTTTTAAGTATTTAAGCGTTTTAATATATACCTTTAACAGGCAAAACATAACTTACCCGGCAAGGCACAACGCTCTTGACCTGTAAATGCATCAATTCTCCTTGCGTCCTTTTGATCCCAGACACCATTTGCTACAGTTCAAGTTGCAGGTTTGGAGGCCATTCCTACTTTCGGTTATCTAGCTTTATGACGGCCGAGTAACACTCATACAGCTAGATAACCAAAGATAGTAACCGACTCCTTCAAGACGCAAAGTGCCAGAATATCATGTTTTCCACCTAACAATAAAAAAGGAGACATTTTGTTTATGCAATTAGCGTAAATTGCTAACATCAGTGGGCAATGTAATCTCCAAAAATCGCCAAAAAAATATTATAATTGGTTTATGAAATAGAAACTAGGCATGTTACTAAGCTAATGTATATGCAGGCCACGTCCGTTTCCTCGCGGATTCAAACTCGTCGTAGAGTTGAGTCAAATCCGCTATCCATCTCCATTTTTAATATTGTCACCTAAAGACACTTAGTTGGACATTACAATCAGCTAATTCCCTCCTTTTCTAAAAGCTCCTTAACATCTAATAAACTTAAAATCATAACATTCTATATTCACACATGGGCCTCGGTTCTGCTCCCATACACATCACAATTTTGTTCTCCCATACACCAACACCTTATTATCATGACCGTTACTACAATAAATGCATAACATTTGCACGCTTTAACAAGCTTTTTTTCAGATAGAAAGAGTCATGTATGTAAGCCATCATAAGGCCTATGTCTTTGATCACTGGGACAGTACAGTACAACTTTATTATTTACAGTCATTGTTGGACATCATAGTTTCTATATTTACATCTCGTTGACGATTCGTTTTTGCCAAACTGGAAATGACAAAAGATCATAAATAAAATCCACACTATACATAACCTGGCTGCTCATTAATTTCTCACGTGATACTTCATAAAATGTAACAAATTAATAAAACAATAAAGAATAGGCCTAAACAGTATGAACCATCATTATATCTGAAGATTTAGACTTCTGCGCATGTTATAATTCAGACTAACCTTGTGATGAACCTACGTTAGTGCGTCTGACGTCATAGGTTTTAATTGAAAAAATTCACAAATTGGCTTCAGGCCTAGTGAACTTGTCAATTATTATAATCTAATATCAATTTAAGACATAAAGGGAAGTTTTCTAACGGATTTTGTTTGTAATTAATATAATGGATAAATGAAAAGATTCCCCAAAATTGATAGTCTACAACTTTACTCCTATTGTATTCAAATGTGTAAATAAATCTGAATGGTACGTACATGTCTTTGTATTCTGAAAAGCTACATCCAAATGTACAAAGTAACATCCTAAACTAGGTGACAAGATTCATAGAAAGCCGTTAGGTTACCATGCAAGTTTATAGGCTCCATTTGCAATTTCGCACACATCTGAATAAATTAATTCAGAATAGTTTACAAACAATAGCCCCAAATATGGCCTACCATATAGCAATTGAATAAATATAAAGATAAAGAAAAAGCCTTTCTAAAGTATGCCTCTTTTCCATAGATGAAATAATAATTAATTTCCGTTAAATATAGGAACCTCTAAGGAAGGTTCCTAGAAAGATAATGAAATAGCATGTCAAGCAGGAGACTTGGGGTCTAGATTGAATTCAAAATAACCCCCAAATGCATCAAACATGGAGACTGCTAGAAGTCATAAGAGCAGAGTATATGGTCTTCCTCGATTCACTTATTTTGGCCGCTGCCCTTGAGTAGGAAATCTACACAAAACTCTCCTCCAGGGTTTGGAGCGCCTAGATGCTAATGAACATGGCCTTGACCGCGTAACATCGGTCAACTCCAAGCTGAGACCGTATGCAGCCCAAAGCACAGTTAACACCGAGAGATCTGATTTAATCGCTCTTTTGACTTTTCCATAGGTTAGGCTTATAGTTCATCAGATCAGACAGTTCATTTGTCCCATACCCATAATAGACAACTTTACGTACACTTGATCAATTCATACGCTATAACAATACAGACCGAATGACTGTATAGGCAAAGCAGAATCGATGCTCCGAATGGATGTCTGCGATTGGGTATAAGATGTGCCTTTAGCTAACGGTATTTATATGCTACCTATCGACGTCTACTGAATAAGGAACGCTTACTTTTCAATCCGAGGAAAATCTCGCTGATTCTTTGGCCACCCAACTGAGGATAGAGCATCCGCGTGGAAGGCAGCAGTACAGGTTCCGATAGCCTGAGAAGCAAGGCTAATAGGTTTTAACGACAAAATGAAACCACATTCTTTACCTATGAAGAGAGACAAGAGGCAGGTGACTGTACAAAAATCATTAAGTGCTCCTCATTCCAAGTTCGCCTTCGAAACAGGCGGAGGCTGTCGATTTTTATAAGATGCAGCTTTCGGGTTTGGAATTATCCATGTTGAAATGGTGGTTTATTTCCGAGGTTAAGATATCCCTTAACCGTTATTTCATGAACTGTCTTTCGTGAATGGATGACGATATGGTATCTCTCTACGCATTATAAGTCAAAGCGCGCTCCACCCGTTGCCCGTTAGTGTATCCATTGTGGCTCTCTTTCGTGCCTCCCTCGCTCTCACTATCCAGAGTCTACAATTTTTTTCTCTAAACGCTTCCTCCTCTGACATTTCTCTCCTGCAGTGACGTCACTCCAGCAGCAAGCTGCCAAATGACCAATCACTGATAGGTAGGCTACATAGAGGAAACTTGTGGTGTGCGTGTGTCTGCGGTCGCGTGTGTGTGCATGAATGACTGTACGTTTGTGTCCAGTACAAGAGCGAACATACACATATAAGTAGGCCTACGCATGGATGTATGCTGATAGTTTTCGAATGATAGCTTATGTAAGAAAAATATTAGTAGGTCTACTACACTTAACTTGGTTTCTTTTCGTAAAACAACAATCATGTAGCAGACGGTTCATGTAGTTCTACACAAATCATAAGCATAATCATTCAATTGAGGCCACATTATGTTTTAGTGTAAAATAAAAGTGAAGAAGTGTATGTACATGCGTGACTTTACGTTCGTTTGATACTCTTTACGTAGGTTTATGCCGGTGTGTGTGTGTGTGTGTGTGTGTGTGTGTGTGTGTGTGTGTGTATGGCGTGTGCGCTTTGTGCAAAATAACAGTAATAGCTAAACACCTCTAATAAAAAATACTAATTACAGAGTCAAGTGTTATTAAAATAGTATTACACCATTATTTGTATTTATTAGAACAATTCGTCCACATCAGTGCTGTGTAATTATTGTTAGATAACTACATACTGACTAAGGGCTATAGTACCGCACATTCCATCGGTTTGGGTTTAGCAGATGGAAGCTAATTCGGAGAAAGGCGGGTGCTACGATGTGGAGAGAGAAGGAATTAGTAGTTCTGTAGCTGTCTCAGTAGAATCGTTTTTTGTTAGGTTTTAGTGTGTAACTATTCAAAACAAATTAATTGATTGTTTTTTTTCCTTCTCTTTCATATGTATTATCCGATATCGTTTATCTAGTCGCATTTAAGTTGTTTTTCACCAACCGCTTTGCCAAACTGTCAAAAGCCTGCGCCTGTAGCCTAGTCAGACAGTTACGAGTTAATGCGTGCTACTACATACTTAGTAACTTTACATTCATTCATCACCTGAGATATTTCATAATTCTCACTGAAACGAAAAACTAAGAACTGTAGTTTACACAAATTAAACACATTATGAAATGTCGAGATTCATTTCTGGAGAAATCAAATAGATCGGATTTATTATGCAGTATTCATCTAACACATGGAGGATTTTTTGTCGGTATACCATTCTGCTCAGGCTTTTAGGACAAAAATATTTTAAATAAAGGTATATGTCTGAGCTCCTCTATCCATTTAGCTTCAGCTGGACAGGGAAGTCCGGAAATAACGTGTAGAGAAATAGGCTGTTGGGTAAATTATGCATTTTACCTACCATGTGGGCACAATTTGCAACACAGTGTAAACAATATATATTCATCAACATAAGTTCATATTATATAATGCAAATAACTTTTTGGCTAGACAATGTAAATTAGGTATAAATAAACCATAGTTTGGATGAATTTTAAGGATTTGGAGTATGCAGTACCTGTGGACACCCTTCGCTGTTTTTCTGCTTACTGAAAGGTAAAGTACCATGTTGTTACTGGCGGCATTTTATATAACATACAGTACATTCAGCAAATAGACACAGGGCCAGCTAAACCAATTAAGATTCCCTTCACTTGTTTACTTCATTAGGCCCAGTGCAGTTTTTGTTCTTTTGATTTTAATTCACCCCTCTGTGTCTTGTACACAGTCAATCACAGTGATTATTTATCTCTAAATTCAATTTTTAATAATTTATTCCCCAAGACTGCTTTCTCATGGAAATGCTAAGTCTGATTATGTAGACATTTTTAAGCTATTTACATACAGTGCCGATAGGATGGTTTGAAGCCCACCCCCTTACCCAGATTGGTCAATGGTCTATTATAATCAGATTTCACATTTATAAGAACAAAAAGTAGACAAAACGTTCCATCCCATCTGGACACGTTGAGTTTCGGGCCTCCTTTTCTAAGAGCTCTTGCACAAAATCAAAATTATAGTAGTTGTGATTACAATAATAATAATCATGACACATTTTATTTTGAATTGAAACACATCAAAGCCATAAAAAAGCTAAAATACAAAGTATAGCCCTCAGACTCACAGAATGGCCTGAAATGGCTGAAGTCAGCTAAGGCATGTAGAATTATGACTAAATAGATGGATCTTTAGCCTTGTTTTAACTAGCATTTCTATGCAACTCTTTCATAAGAGGGCAGGACACAATGTCCTAAAAGAGAGTAGCAGCAGATCCAGTGCCATCATGCCCATTGAGTGAAGCCAGGTACATGGGTCCATCAGGAGGCCAAGCCAAAAAGTGAAGGGAAAGGCCTGTGCAGCGGGGCTGGAGGAGCTGTGAGAGGAAGAGGGGCTGAGTCATGTAGAGCCTACAAGATAATGAGTGTCACGCTGAAGACTATTCTCTCCTAAACTACAAGCCAGCAGATAGGTGATGTGGTGACAGGCTGATGTTCTGGACTTGCTGGAGTGTTTAGTTAGATGGGGAAATATTATGCAACTCAATGGCTAGATATGAACGCATGAATAAGTCTTTCGACATCCATGAAGAAAAGGAAAGAGCGTTTTCCTCAAAGTGTTTGTTAGACAGAATGACAGTTGGTTATTTGAATGATAGCGGGACGCCCATGAACATGCCTAGTTTTATGACATAGGGGGAATCATTAACAATGGTCTGAAAAAGACCAAACTGAATTAAGGTGTTTTTTAAGTGGGGTTTCAGAATGTATTATTTTTCCTCCATTGTTAATGAGAAGGTCTTTCTTTTTACTGCAGTTAAGTCTAAACAAACTGTTGTGCATCCATGCTTCAACTGTGTCGAGTCAAGCAGTTGTGTAGTTAAAGATGCATTCCAAGATTTTTGGCCATTCGTTGCAACAGTGGCGCTGATGAGCCAAAATAGGTCCCAGAAATTAGGATACTAGGCCAATTATGTGCAAATATGTGTCACATTTAATTGAAAACACATTTTCAAACTTAGAATTTCATGGATAAATGAGATTTAAGAGTGATTTGACTTATACATCATGCACATATAAACATATTACAGATTCAACACCTAATGTGAAGTTTAAATTTAATTAAAAAATGAATAATCCTAATGTACGTTTGTGTGTCTTCAGGATAGAGGTGGCTGTTAGAGTCCATGGTTTTGAATAATCTATTCAAGGGGGGCATGTAGATGGAGGTCAGCAGCCGTGCAAGAAAAAAGAGTGGAAGTGGATTTAAAAGTGTTAACGATATCCTGTTGTCTGTTTTTAAAGTAGGATTTGAGCTAGGCAATGACCAGGCCGCTGAAATTCAAAAGACAAGACAATCTTTCAAGTAGAATGCTATGGTCCTCAGAGTCAAGGTTTGCACTGAGATCTAAGAAGTCCTGCCCTCGGGTTGTGTAGGATTTCCACAGGGCATTAGGCCCATTATACTTCTCATAATTTCTCAGTGTTATTTTGAACCCATATTGTGGAAATATGTGATATGCAATATATATATATAGTACTGTGCAAAATTATTTGGCTACCTGAAAACATTTGTAATACTATTCATCTTGCCATTAGGTGTTCATTTGCTTGTAAGAATCGTAGATAACACTAAAATAAATACAAATAAACATAAATACAAGAAAATGTAAACAAACAGCTGAAGTACTTAAAGGTCACTTCCTTCCAGGATAAAAGGAAATTCAATGGTGCTTTCTCAGGATCTGACATTTGGTATCAAAGTACATTGAGAAGTTTTTCAAGAAATGGGCTGCTTTAACTGTTTTGCAGAAACTTTATATTTTAGAGTAATACCGACCTGAAACACAATTAAAAAGCAACTAAGACCTACTTGTAGCAGACGGAAAACTCAAGATTTAGGTTGGTCACACAAGAGCCACAACATATCATTGAAACTGTGTAAAATTACTGGGGGCAGAACAAAAATGCTATATTCCAAAGTCAAGAGAAAAATTGTGGCAAATCCTGCAAGAAGCGTGGAAAATATTTAATCCAGATCATTTTAAAATAAGACATGACAGTCTGCCAAAGCAAATTGCTTCAGATTTGTATTTTAAGGGAGGTCACACAAAATAATCACTTTGAAATTAAGGAACTTTTTTGTATAAATATTTCTTTGTGTTCACTGTAATCTTATTATTACAATGTTTTGCCCAGATAAATGGCTTTAAAGTATTTTCTCAGTTCGGCTAAAACTAGCGCAACTATATGTATATATCAATGCACTGAGCCTTAAAACATCTCTCTCAAAAACCGGCGATTAGGCTACTCGAGCATGGATGCCACAAGACTGGATGATTCTTCAGGGTTGACGACAGAGCAAGTCGGATGGGCGAAAAGACCGGTCGGTTCTTGACCTATAACCTCTGGTTTTGTTGTTACAAAGCGGTCCTTTCGCTCCATTTAGCCTAGTGCTTTATCGATATGTGACATAACGCATGTTTACCAGTCTGTCAAAGTCATTGTTAAATTTGAAATACAATTCATCTAAACAAAACGCATCGAGCACCACGTCTTCATAAATTATCTGGTGTCTGTTTGTAAACTATATGCCAAATAGTCAATGTATATGTCCGTAACATGGATCAAAATAGGTCCCTACAAAATAGGTCCCTATATTTGACATTTTCGTTATATTCATCTTCCTTTTATGTCACTGACCAGTTGCAAATGAAGAGGCTTGAATATAGACAGAATGGTTTGTCAGACTTGAGTTATACCGACATCTAGTGCTCGATTTAAGTTTTTCTTTTCAGGTGTTAGGCATATCTTAAACTGAAGTCGATGGCATATACTTATAAACTCTATAACAATTGTAATATATTTCATCTTCCTTTCGGGAGAAAATGAAATATTATTTAATAACGTTTAATAAAATTGCGAATTGATTATGTCAGATGTTTTTTATGTTCGTGAGGCAATACCTGCAATTATGTAATTATGGTGATATCGTTAGACACACATGGTTTTAAACTACATTTTGTTCTTTTACTAATTTTATAAAATTCAAAAGAATTGATTTAATAACATCAACATTCTAATACATATGTATTAAACTTCTCATATGAAAGAGTCATTTTCCATATAGGCCTATATCAATGATTATTCACTTGTTTTTAGAGTTCTCGATCTAAATTATTCCTCAGAATTTTAGAATTTGTTAAGACAGAGACTACTGTACAAAATTCAATATTTCTTATGTGTCATGTTTGGTGAAGCTAAAACAGTAAAAATAATCCTAGCTCATTTGCTTTTGTTATTGCTTAACACAGTTATAAAGGCGATGCTGTAACACTGTTCAATAGGTAATTCCTAATAAATGTTAGGTCCACATTAGGGTTTTAGCTCTCTGGATTAATGTACATATTTACATGAAATAAAAATAAAGACATACAATTCAAATGTTTTGTTTGTTTCATTATGATAAAATATTTACATCTCGACACCAGACATTTGTCATCGGTAATACCGGGGTAATACCGGTAATAGGGATATTAAAGCAAAGACAAAAGCCGAGTGTCTCCGTTTGTGTGTGTGTTTTTGTGTCAGCCTCTTGTGAGTCGACATGGTAAACGGTAACTATGGCTTACCTTAGTTACCCCTTTACTCGGGTTCGGAACACATGTTTTTCAGCCTCTACCTACTAGTAAGCAAATTAATTAGTAAGGTATCTATTCATGTTCTTTCATCAAAATAAATACATATTTTTACCGCCATTTGAACGTTTTATGCTCATAGTGCCCTATTTAGCTCGTTTTAGGACAGAAGGTGAGTGTCACTATCAGGCGCTGTCTACTAAAACAGTTGAAAAACCCGGACTTCATAATCTGACTTTAAATCATATAGTCTAGCCGTGCCATTTTCAGTGATACATCCCCTGGATTGCTTGATTGCTGTTGTTTCAATATGTCTCTGAATATTCAAGTTTATGCACATTACACAATGTGTGCAGAACTTGTTTCAGCAGAAAAAAATCTTTAAAATATAACGTGAAAATAATTTAACTTCGACTTCCATATGGACAATATATATTCCATAGGTAAACTCAGGTCGTTTCCATTGTTTTATTTCACGTATAAACATGTCTATGCGAGGAAAAATGTAAAAAGGTTTCTTTGAGTATTTGTCTAGAATAATGTTGGGATAAACCTCGACATCTTTCAAATGCAAAGTAGCCAATAAATTGAGAAAAACATTAGCGCTTAATCATGGCGAGTCAGTTCTTTGAAAAAAGGAGCTAATTCACAGTGCTTACTTTGAATAGACTAATCCCAATGAATAAAGTAACAAAAATATTATTTACGCAAAATGTCAACGGAGAAAAAACGGATTCGTCTCCTGGAATAGTCTGGTGGCAGTTATTTCTGTACACGGCTGAAGTAGATGAGCATAGGCTACTATATAAGGAAATATTATGGAAATATATTTCTAATCCTATGGGAAAGTGTCAGCCACCTACTGTCCCTAGCGATCCGTAGGGAAACTGCTTCTAACGACCTGGGTCAAGACAGCCCATAAAGTTCTGTTTGGAATGTAGTTGAAGTCCTTCCATTGACGTGATGGTCTAATTAGTCACAACTACTACTTCCGTTACATTGGGAAATTGGCCAGTATTTTGCAGTCCTTTGCCGCCATCTAGTGTTTGAATCCAAAACAATCGCATTTTAAACACAACAGCCATCTGAAATACAGAACAAACGTTCCACAAAATAGGTGCAGTCTGGGACTTTTGCAATTAAATCGAATCATCTATAGCTTAATATGTAATTTTCTTCAATAATTCCATATGAACTACCTTAGTTTCTGAAGGTGGGAAATTAACTTGTTGGTTTGAATCCTGAATGCTGATTGTCTGATTGTATATTGTATATCCATTGTATATTAGACCACCAAGTCAGTTCACATAAAATGTAGCTACTGCTCTAATTGCATTGGTAACCAATTTATATGCGCAGAAGTCAAATCAGATATTTGTGGTGTAATTCCAATCAAGGCATTCTACCACATACCTTAATTAGAACAGATGGTTCAGATCCTGTATGCTGATTAATTGATACCTGCGTGGTATGAGACTTTATTTATGGTGTCTAGCTATGTCTGCCATCATTAGGACCAAATTCTAATTATTGCGTTGGCTATGGTGGTCACTTAATGATGGCATGTCACGAGAAAATCACTAATCCTGGTCCTGATAAAGGAATTTTGACAATATTTAATTACTTGTTTGTAAACCTTTCTATAAATATGATCATGACAACCAATCAACAAACTACCTGCGTCCAATTATCAGTTATAAATATGTCTTTGTAATTCATCATGGCTTGATCTGTTTTCTCCGTGAACGTAAACAACTGTAGGGGGAGCACTGAGCTGGAGGACGTTGTATGAAACCGGGGTTCATGATCTGTTCATGTAGAATTCCGCTGCCTGCTGTTAGAACAAAGGATATAGATAGAATTACTATTAAAATGTCGTTCAAAAAGAAAAAATTGCTCTTAGCTGTTGAGTAGTTGTACCAATATTCATGTACGGTACATACAATTGAAAGGCTACGGTAGCTGGCGAGGTAATCTGTTAACGTTAAGATGTTTACTAAGGCCTATATGCTTAATGTTGGGTACAACACTTTGATTTTGATCATAGAAAAAGTCCTTACGTTTATGATATACGTACCCCGACTTCTTATGCAATCAGTTTTAACCTTGGCATTTTTTTTCTTAAAATGTCGGCGTGACTCCTATTCTCTTTGTACACAATCAGCTAAACATTAAACCTAACAACTAGATTGTAAAAAGAGAACTAGTTGATTCTATAAGATATATTTTTTGTTATTTATCGGATTTTTAGCCAGCTCGACGACCAGTGTTTGCACGGCTAGATCGACAACCCACGGTTGCGATGCAAACCCAACATCTGCTGTGCATGAAGTCAGTAGCAGTGAGAAACTATAGCCTACAATGAAATCAATTTTGCAATAATTTGTCCACGACAGGTAATATATGTAACACTATCGACACAAAGTCTTAACGTTTGGGGGAACAAAGTCTCGACTTAATCGGATTTCTGATATTGTGCTTTAAACCGTTTTAATAAAAAGGCTGACCTTCCAAAGATGTACATTAGAGAACAAATCAAATGGCTGTCTGCCTAGAAAAAACAAACCACCAGCCAATCAAAGTCGTTTACCAATGATGAAATAGCATTGGTCTGGTTAACTACCACATACGGGCTAGTGGCGCAATGGATAACGCGTCTGACTACGGATCAGAAGATTCTAGGTTCGACTCCTGGCTAGCTCGTAAATTTTTATCTCCGATACTCATCCCAGTTTTGTAGTGTCAGGTTCTGTACAAAACACATTTAAAACACCGGAGTAAATACAAGTAACGTCAACAGACAAGTTTATATTTTGCTTGGAGGTGAACACCATAAACTATCACTCATGGATTGTGGATGTTATTTAACAAGCCGAACACACCACTATTTCACTTTGGATTGTTGGACCAACGATAAGCCAAAGATAACAACCAACGATAAACTTTGACCCCATCTATGCTGATTGACATACCCCCTGTGAGTTTTGTCAAATGTGGGAAATAAAACCCATTATGAAATCTACATGTGTTTTTCATAAACTAAAAAATGCCATGTGTAATTGATGGAAAATCTGTTTTATTCTTAAGAAGTTTTAACACTTAGTTTACACTCACTTATGGGATATACAGAAGCTTTTAAACAACAACCCATTTATATGTACTTTTTACTTATAGTAATATTAATTAATACATGCTTGGCCAATTATATTATGTCTTATAGTTTATCATCAAAATCGAACTATTGCACACGTAATTCACACTGACCTGTGTTAAATTTGGCACAGGTCACAGTGGATGTAGGGTTAAATTCTGTTAAATAACTAATCTTGCTTTGTAATGCTGGAAATAAATGGTCTTGTGCCATTACATTTTTTTAATAAAAGATTGCGTCTCACATTAAAGCTGAAGTGAAATTCTCCTTCAACTGTTTAAGATGTCTATTATTGTACAACAAAAAATACTGAAGTGTTTGATTTAAATGCTTCCAACATTTATTCATAAAAGGGCAAAAATATGTATACATATTAATACAAAATGTACTTACAGGTTATAAAACAATTATAAAATTGTTACAGTATAAAACATAAAACAAACAGTAATGCTGAATTGAACTGGATTGTTTGAAGTCCTTTGGCATTTTAAAGTAATTGAGCAGTAAGGTCCTTGCTTTTAAAAAGGATTTTTCCGCACATCAATTATAGAAGTGTTTGAACACAGCGGTCCGGTGTTAATACTTGATCGACAGGAATCTCTGCGTGATTTGGCAGCAGAAAGTGAGGGTGCCCCCCCCCAAGGTCCTGTGCCTGTTTGAACCACCCGGTATACTGGCGTCTCCACTGCCATCTGCTGTTGTAGCTCCTCCATGCCACAAGGATCCTCGTTGGGGAGGGAGGATCGCCTCCACGTGGCAGGAAGAGGGGCATTGACCAGCTCCCTCATCTCCTCCCTTGATCTAGGGGGTCTTTCAGGCTCCCCTGGCCCTCCTCTCCCACTTTGGTTATCATCTTGGCCTCGGTTGAGCCTCTCCACACTACCAATGCCTGCTATTCTGCCCTCAAAGATTGAAGCTGCAACACAGCATGCAAAAATAATGAATATTCAGTTGCATTACTGCCAAGCACTGAATAACTGGACAAACTATGGTTACAAACCCTGACCTTAAATTCCATCCCGTTTTTCTCCCCGATTTCTTGATCTCCAATTCGTGATTAAGACTGTGCCTTATTCATGCAACTCCCAGTGGACTGGAAATCCTTGTGCCAGAAGGAACACACTATCTGGCGCTAGAGCGCAACAATGCAAGGAAACCCTATTTCAAATGCTGTTTTGAACGTTTTTGTTTTTATTTTGGATTACAGGAAAAAAGTTTTACCCAATCCGAATACACCCCAGATCCTAGCCAATCAGCATGCAGCGCTTAAAACACCAGATGTTAATTAGTAATAATGGTACAAGAACATACTGACCCCAAAAAATCTGTTGAAAAATAAGCTAATACAGAAAGGCTTGATCAGTGGACATCTGAATTGGATCTAGGTTTCGTAATGTTTCACCACCCTCCTTGGTCTAGTTACTAGTCAAGGGCTCAGAAATACTAACTGACAACTATCAACTATTCACTACTATAAAGACACCTCCGATTTCATTTTTAAGAACTTGGAATTTCTTACAACTGACCTCACATCCACTGAACCAAAAGTAACAATGCCAGCACATGACCTCCACATTCAGCTTCTTGATCACCAAGATTGTCTGAGTATAACCGGTACAGAAAAAGCTATGGGTTTGCACAAACCACCTCAAGGAAACTGATCTCTGTGTACTTCTCCACACCAGAGTGACTGGTTTTCTGATCCAAACCCAGAGCACTGAGGATTCAGTCATTCAGGAAAATCCTTTTTAAACTGTTGCATTAATATTCTTGTTCTATGGAAAATATGGAAAAACAACCATATTCATACAGTACCTTTACCTTGCTCCAAGGGTTGACTGGTGTGGCCACACAGCTCCATAAGCCTGTTGCTCAGTTCCAGGTTGACAGTCTTCAAGTGGCTCAGCTCTTTGTTGAGGTTATGGATCCAGCCTTCATACTGCCTCTGCCTCCCCGCCAGGCCCTCATCTATT
The DNA here is from genome assembly GCA_016801105.1 of Esox niger. Lineage (NCBI taxonomy): Eukaryota > Metazoa > Chordata > Actinopteri > Esociformes > Esocidae > Esox > Esox niger. The sequence goes on from JACXGJ010000436.1 coordinate 46,992, forward strand.
TGCTCTGTGGGGAGGTAAACATTAAGGGGGCAGAAATACTGGCACACAAAACACTGCAGTGCACATAATGGCCCTGACGGCTGGTGTGTTAGACAACTGAATGGGTGGTTTTCAGTCTATTCACGAGGCAAACCAAATGGAGGAAAATATCCACTCTGCTGGAAATATCAACTACAAGAAAGTTGAAAAAGCCATAATTAAAGCAGAGTGTTTTGTCTGACTTGCACATGTCTAAACCCGGCTGGAGTGTACGGTCATGTTCCTGAGGCCCACCTCGGCACTGTTGCAGCAGTAGTTGCACACTCCTCTCGTGCTCCTTCTGCTGCTGTGTGAGTCTCCGGTCAGTGTCCAGGTGCGTGCGCTCCAGAGCGTTCTCCAGCCACTGCACCAGCTTCTGCTGTTCCTCACCCCGCATCTCCAGATCTGCCAGGGCCAGCTGTAGCTTATGCTCCTCCTCACGCAGTGAAACCACCTACACACACACACGCACACGTATGCACACACACACGCACACGTATGCACACACACGCACACACACAAACATTCTGCTCAGCCAATCATTTAGAAGTTCACAATGTACATTCTTCCTCACTCCTGTTTCCAGGCTGCATTGTATCATAAGAGTTGCTGTGCAAAGTATCTGGTGCTTTGTATTTGAGCTGACACGGTGAAAACCATCCTAGCAGGGCTGAGGCGCACATACCTTGTCGAAGTACTTGCAGAGCAGCGCCCGGGTTTCTGATGCAGACAGGTAACTGAGTTTGGCCATGAGGTTCATCTCCCACTGGGAGAGCATGCTAGCCGAGGCCCTCAGCTGTCGCTGTCTCTGTGTGATGGCCTCGTTCTTATACTCTATAGCCGCATCCAGAGCCTCGATGGCCTCGTCCAGCTGGAAGAGGGTCCGCTCCTCCTGAGGATAGACAGGAAAGGACCACAGGACATGGGGGAGGGGAAAGACAGGAACGCACGCAAAACTGCAGAGCCACAGACAGAAAAGTCCCTATGAGACACCACGATGTACAGTGAAAACAATCGAATTGCTATATGGGAAGAATCCCCGTTGACCCGTGTCGCACAGTGCTGTCTGACCTCTGGCGAGAGCAGGCTGCCCTGCCGTAACTTGTCGTCCAGCTCCACCCTCTGTTTCAGCAGCGTGTCCTTCTCCTGGCGCAGGTTGTTGATCTCCTGGCGGATCTGCTGGGAGTCCTGGGCACTACTGCTGCGGAGCATGCCGTTCCTCTCACTCAGCTCCCCTTCCAGGGACTCAATACGGCCAGAAAGCGTTTCCAGGTCCTTACTGAGGGCCTGAGTGAGAGGGAAGGGCCCATCGTGTATTTGACATGTATTCAAAGGCTCAGGGAGAGGCAGCGTAGTCCCTCGTTTGTAGATTAATCAATGCCACATGGAAGTAAATGAGTCATTCGCATGTCAGTTTGCTGGCTATCAAACTGGAATCGGAATCTCTCCTGAGGGGCCTTGTGTACAGCGCCTCCAGACAGTATTCAGACAACTTCCTCCACATTCTGTTGCGTTTCTAGACTAAATTAATAAATCATTCAATTACATTTCTTGGCCATCAGTGTGAGGTCTGGATTGATGGCAAAAACAAAGAATGTGAATGATTATGAATTCGGTCTGAAAGAAAGGAAAATGCAGAGAAAGTGACGGCCCTTTCCGAAGGCTTTGTATGTGTGAGCGTGTGGGTGGAAGCACACGTACCTGACTGGAGCGGAGTCTTTTGGTCTCCAGACCACTGCGCTCCTGCAGCAGGGCCTCCTTCTTGGCCAGGATCTGTTCACGCTTGGTAAGTTCTCCCTCCAGGTCTTCCAGTCCTCTCCTCTGCTCCAGAACACTCTCCATCTCTTCATCCAGCCAACGCTTCTGCTCCTCTATCTTCTGCTCAGATGGGAACACATGCAGACGTAGTTCATTTGGATCAACAAGGAAAGCCCGGATTGCAAAAGAAAGGAACGTGGCCCAGGAGGTCCACGGTTCTATGCCACTTCCGCCCGTCAACATAAACTTGTGCAGCATGATTTTATATCCAGTATGAATTCTCTGCCTTTTCAACCGTCTGTCAAAAAAGTATACACATGCCTGAAAATTAGTTCAATAAATTGACTAAATATGTCAATACACACTTTAGGACCCCTTTTAACTTGTTAGTTTGCTGTAGCGTGGAGAACTACCTGAAATTAAACACATTGCCCACAGACCAAATTCAGAAAACCTGGACCTATACAATGTTCAATAGAAAGAACCACCAACTTGTTCCTTGTTGCTTAATTGTCTCCACCCAAAATGACTTTTACAGGTGTGTTAATGTGGTAAACCATAAATTCAAGTGTAAAATGATGCTTCAAACTAAATGTGATCTGTTAAAAATCCCCATAATAAGAGAGTAAATATCCATAAAAATGGAAGACACGTGATCTAAGCAACTTTGATTTTGGTATGATTGATGGTGGCAGACGTGATGGTTCCAGCGTCTCAGAAAAAGCTGCCCTTGGATTTTCACTCACTATAGACTTGAGTTTACAGACAACGGTACAATAACCAAAAAATATCCAGTAAACAGCATATCTATGGACAAAAACAACATAAATGAGAAAGACCAGAGAAGAACGGCAAGGCTAATTCAAGTAGACAGAAAGGCCGCAAATACTCCATCATAGGTCAAAAGGGTGGTGTGTAGTAGGGCTTCTCTGAACACACGGTGGTTCACACCTGAATGAGAGGGAGGGTTCAGGGTAAACTAGAAGTACCTGATACAGTAGCTGGTCAATGTATATTTATAAAGACTTCCCCCTGCCCAATACTCTTCACCTACATTTGTCTTTTTATGAAGGGTGGGGCAAAGGCTGAAACGGGGCAAAGAGTCCCTTTAACTGTTTGTATGCGACATGTCCCACCTGCTGCTCCTCTAGTGAGATGACAGAGCCGTTGCTGCCACTGCGTCTTTGTTTCTGAAAGGCAGCAATCTCCTCAGTCTTTATCCTCAGGATCTTCTGCTGCTGCTCATTCTTTATCTCCAGCTCCTAGAGAGGGATGAAAAGAGGAAAGAGACTAGATGGAAGAAAGCAGACTGTGAGCAGAGTGGATCCAATTTGACTGGAACACGGAGTGATATCAGAGGGGCCCAGACGGATGTGGCTCGCCATCACTCCAGTACTGCTCACTTTATGTGGTCTGGGCATGCTCGGGCCCACAAGCATTTGTGGGATGCTTACGTTGCTTAGTTGGTTGATTATGCTGTAATTAAGTTGGCTAAATACTTTTCTAAAAGCATACAAAACACAGGCATAATGAAGGTGACTTAACAGATTACAACGACCAATTGACAAGGACCTATAAAGACAAAATATCTTGGCTAATGCTTTCCATATAGGTTACGTATATACCTTGAATAATAAGCTAATTATATCTCCTAACCTGTAAAAATGTATACATTTTATTGAAAAGGCATATGAAATATAGCATATTAAAAATAACAGCTTATTTTTAAATAGACCATAAGCTACATTCAAATCATACATGATGTCCCTTTGGTTGATGCTTGGCAATGTGGGTGGATTGATTTCCTGCCTCTTGGGCCCTGTCCGGGGCCATCCCCGGATAGAGCCAGTGTCACTGGACCCCCCTGTCTCAGCCCCAATGTCTTACGCTGCTGTATTATTGTGCTGTTGTCCTTCATCATAAAACCTTGTAGATCTAAGGAAAGCATTTTCTACATTTTCCCTGTCTCCTGCTGTTTTAAACTTAGGAGGACATGAGGTCTTGGCCCACACCTGTGGAGTACCAGGCTTGACTTGTTGCTGTCCCTGTCCAATGTCCTCCTGGTTGTGTTGCAGATTAAGACGATAACTGACGATTTCAGCTGCTGTCTGCTGACCCCCACCCTCCCCCCATCTGTCCCAGTCCTTGTCCATCTGGTCATGCCTCTGATCTGGACTGGGTTTAAATAGACTCTAGGCTCAGCCCACATGCATCGATTAACTATTACAATTTGGACTCTTAATATGTTCACTCGTCACAGCCAGAAGAGGACTGTCACCTGTCTGAGCCTGGTTCCTCTCTAGGTTTCTACCTAAATCTCAGTCTTCTCAGGTAGGTTTTCCTAGTCACTGAAATTCAACACTAATGTTGTTTGCTCCTTGGGGTTTAAGGCCGGGTGTTTTGTGAAAGCACTTTGTTTCAACTTCAGATGTAAAAAGGGCTTTATAAAATAAATTGCTTTGATTACATGGTTATTTTCTTCTATAAAAACAAAATCCATTGGTCAACATGCATAGTCAAATATACATAGCAGAGTGTTTGGTAAAGAGTGTTTTTTAGTGGAGTGTTTGGTGGAGGCGTGCAGCAGTGCGATACAACCGCTCTGGGACTTCCGACATCTCAACTCCGCTCACATACTCTGGCAAGAAGGCATCAAATTCTAACAGCAATATATCACTTCCATCCCACCGCTTAGTGGAAATCTCTATGCTAAATAGCTGCTATGCATAATTCATGGGTTAGTTACATGTTGGAATTGGGTTTACACTGGGCATTCAGGCCCCAGTGGAGCGCCTGGGATGCAGCGTGTGCTAGATCCTAGGATGGCTGGAGCAATGTGCTGCAATGGTCTGTTAAATGCATGCTAGTGAGTGGTGCACCTTGACCCTGTGCGTTCGCCGCTGCATCACCGTCTCCAGGCGTCGTTTCTGCTGGCTCTCCTGTCTCAGACGTCTCTGCAGCTGGTCCTGCTGCTGCCTCATGCTCTGCACGCTGCGCTCCAGCTCTGACACGCGGCGCTCGCTCTGTACGGACAGCGACGCCAGCCGCGCCGTGTCCCTCTGACGCTGGCTGAGGACCTGATGCGTACACGCCTCATTTAAACACACCGGAGAGACACGTGCAAGTGCCAAGATCCACTGGGAGAAAACTGAGTCGGACGCAGACAGACCTGTACTTTGCTCTGTGCCGCAGCGATCTTCCGTCGACACTCCTGGGCCCTGGTTCGGTCTGTCGCACCGCTGGTTTCCTTCTCCTGTTTCTCCAGGTCCTGAAGCTGTTTCTGGGCCTCCTGGACCTCCTGCCTGGCCTGCTCAGCTTCCCCCTCCAGGGCAGAGATCTTACGGCTGTACTGCCTATTCAGAGCCTGCGCATCCTTACCTACAGTGACACAAAGGCACAATGGCACTAGCAAATAAAGAGGCACAAAAACACAGAGGTACAAACGCGAACAAGGTGTGCCGGCGATACTTCGGAATCGCCTACCTCAGACGTAGAAAGTCAGGACAGTGGGTGTCTGTGTGTGTGTGAGTGAGTGAGTACCCGTCTTGACCAGTTCTCTGATGAGCTCTTCCTTCATGCGGATGGTGACAGACAGCTCTCTGATCTTCTGCTGGGCCTGCTGCAGGCTCCACTCTGAGCCCAGCCCCACTGAGCTGTCCCCGACACTGGAGTTGGCTGCCAGAAAGAGGGGAACAAAACACACGTATTAGTGGTTCCACAGAATGAGCGGACATAGAAGTCCATCAAAGCCCTGTCCTTTGGCGGGCCTCACATGGTCGCCTGGTGGAGAGGTGCCCAGAGGCAGGTAGCTGACTCAGAACTCTCCCTCCCACTGCGGATCCAACCACAACGTCTCTTTTAGTAGAGGTCTGATGCGACGGTCTGGAAGATAGACACAATGTCTGTCAGTAACCATGGCGAGTGGCGTTCGGAAGCGCCAGGGAATCATTCATGATCTGCTTGATACTCTCTCCATACTTCCGTCTGTCACGGCTCATGTAAGTGTCCTCCTCCTCAGAGCCTTTCACTCCCCCGCCTCCTGGGTCCTCCTGGTCATGAGCCAGACCGTAAGCGTCACCATACAGGATCTGGTCAGCGAACGACTGGCCCTCCACACAGTCCACCGGGCCTACCTTGAGTCAAAACAATTACACGGTCACGTCCTGAAGAAACATCCACCGCCATATGACGCTGAGACCGTGAAACATCACCACGGCCCTTTGTTTCTCCAAATTCTAGGCGCTGATCAGTCCGTTTACCTGTCTGCTGGGGAGTCCGTTGTGGGGGTGTCGCGTGGAGCCGAGCGGAGCGGTGTGGGGGCGTGGGGTCAGGTGAATGCCCCGTCCCAGGACACCTGGCCCAGATAACACACACTGCAGCTCAGTTATCACGTCCTGCTGTTCCTGCAGCTTATCACTCTATGAGGGGGAGAGAATTAAACACTGTATCACTGAACAATGTTAAAAACCTGTGGCGATGGGATTTCTGGACAGACATTAAGGGCTGGTTGCGCGGACACAAATAAAGCCTAGTCTAGGACTAAAACAACAAGCTTCAGTTTTCTACTGAACTTGATTTTTTTTAGACCTTCACTGGGCTTAATCTGGGTCTGTGAAACCGGCCCCAAGTCATTTGAATAAATTGGTTGGGAAACGTATTGCCAACAGTGACATGGCTCCGCCGCTCTGACCTGCTGTTTGTACTGCTCCATGGCATCCTCCAGAGCCGCCAGGAAGTCTGTGTTCTCCCTCTCCAGCTGCTGGATCTGGGACTGGAGCTGGGCCACACACTCCTCTTTCTCACTACCCCACTCCTCCCCACCAGGCTCTGCCTCCTGAGGGGGGTCAGTAACACATACAGTGTGAGTCAGGCACTCTGGATTAATCCAAGTATAAAGCAGTGTAGGGGAGAATTTTTTTAATTTCCTATATTTCTTCAGATATTCACACAGGCCTTGTTACTCCCTGGGAACATTCATTTGGCATACAACTACTCCTTCTGCATTCCATCCCATATCTTTATATGTTTTCCCCAGTGTGTTCAGTAATCCCCAATTGGTTGAGGTCACTGGTTGTGTAGGCAATAGATATTATCAAAGACAGATTCAATTAAACAAACTTTTCAACACAAGAGATTGTGGAAACTACCCAGAGTTTCCATTAAAATTAAGAAACCATTACACCACTGTGCGATACAGTCTACACAGATCTTGTCTAGGCAGGCACATCATCTTGTTATAAATGGAGCAAGCTTGCTACGTGTTATTCAAAATAAAAGACATAGGTTCTACACTGGTCGGAATATTACAGCAAATGTATAAGTGATTTTCACTGAAGGGGTTCTCTCTTCTGCAGCCCATGTTTGACAAGTCATTCACATTTGACCTGTATATAAACAGATGTGAACCCACGTTATATGAAACTTTTTGTCTGAATCTTCTGGTACAGGACTAAATGAGAGCTTTATTAAAATGTAATGAATGACTGGTGTGTAAATAGAGGACCTGGTTCTTGACAGTAGCCCTCCCCCTCCTCAGCGCTGCGGAGTCCTCGGCGGAGCTGCTCTCGATGCCGCTGTCAGGGCCTGAGGCGGTGGTCAAGCCGCTGCGCTCCTCCTCCACAGAACACAGCCACTCCTTTACCCTGAGGCTCTGCTCAGCAGTCAACGCCCCCTCAGCCTGCAGCTCACACAATAACCTGGGTATGGGCACAGAGACTCACAGATTTACACCGCTCCTCAGCTCATTAGCCAAAAACAACGCCCACACAAGTCAGTCAACAAAATATAACAGCCTTTGTTGAGACAGCTGATTGCGCTACTTCCAGACAACTGCTGAACTACAGCCAGTCAGGACATAAAGGCTGGTGTAGTGGTAGTGTTGACGCCTCAGACCGCTGATGCCTCTGGGGTTTGATCCACAGTTCCTCCACTCACTTTCTCCGCACCAGCCCCCTAAACCTGCCTCCCCATCTACATTTCTAACCTTTAGCCACCAAATAATTATGGAAATGCCCCCAAAAATGAACAATTTTCTCAGGTGGCTTCAGATGTTTGCACAGTCCTGCATATTAAGTGCCTTTTAAAAGTATTCAGGCCTCAGAGCAACTCTCTCATGCTACCGTACAACACAAAATAGTACTGTGAATAATGTAATATTAGTTTTATTTTGGGAAACATTTGTACTATATTTTTTTAAGCTATTTAACTGATCAGTAAGAGGTTATTTGCACACAAAAATGCTAGATGAAATATCAAAGAAATGTGAAAGATCTAAGCAAGATGAAGACAGAAAATACAGTGGAAGTTCTAATATATGTGTTTCACTTCCTTAACAGACAGAAAGAAATGTATTCAAGTTTTTGATTACTTCAGGTTACAAATGCCAGGCTTTGACCTTCTTAGTAGAAATCACCACCATTGATAGGCAAAATAGTAAAACAATGAAGGTATTTTGCATTTAATTCAATGTTATGTAGTGTTATTCAGAACAAATACTCTTCCTGATCAGTTAAATGGCTTTTAACTATTGCTCTCAAGCCCTAAGACTTTTGAAAATTACTTTATGAATACAAAATACACTCAATGGCCATTCTCCTACAAAACTGCTATATATAAATATAGGCAGACACACATCGAGTGTTTGACTGAATGTTAGAATGGTCAAAATCAGTGGCCTAAGCAATTTTCAGAGTGGTATGACCGTCAGGGCTTTTCCCACACAAAAGTGCTTGTGCAAGCTCACTGGCATGCTAGAAAACAGTAAATGTCTTCCAGCAAGATGCCCACGCATCAGGATATGACCAACATCCATTTTCAACACCGTGTACAATCCAATACACTGAAGAGGTCAGGCTGACCTGGCGCTAGAATAGTGTATATAACACAATGGCCAGAGGGCATACAGTTTATATATCATAACATATTGATTGTGCCTGCGTAGGTCCAAGTTGTGTCTGTGTGTCCTTTTACCTGTATGCAGTGTCAGTGCAGGTCCTGTAGTGTGCACTCTGAGCCTGCAATCTACTGAACTCTCCTTCTCCGGGGCGTGGCCGTCTGTCTGGGTCAGAGCGGGTAATGATACGGGTCTCTGAGCGTTGCCGGTTCTCAAGGGCCCTGCGAAGAGCCCGAATCTGCTGCTCCAGCCCCTCTACACGGTCCGGCTCTCCACGGCAGTTTACTGTGGCCCGGTTCTGGATGTTGCGAGCCCGCTTGGCATAGTTTAGTGTGTTCAGGCTCTCATCAAAGTCTGCCGACGAGGGGCTGATGCAGGCAATCATCAGAGTTTTGGCATTTCCTCCCAGGGAGTCTTTCAATATCCTGAATGCAGAATTTCAATAATCAGATGTCGCCAAAAACACAAGAAACTTTGTTTTTGATAAGATGACAATTTCTCAAATAAAGAGAAGACTGTGGTTGACCAACTTTTGGCTAGTCAACTGCCAAACAATGTTTCTTGAAGCCATCACTGAACTTGCTGCACCTTTCTAATGACAATTTACCAAACCTTTCAGGACAAACATTCTCAAAATTCTACAATGTTTGAAGGTTTCCCTCCACAAATTGCTGTTTTCAGGTATTGCAACAGGTTCATGATTCTGACCAGAACTCTTCCCTAGCCATTAGAAAATAGTCCAGCATAACTTTTTGAACAAATCCTAATGTTTAAGCATAAACCAAATAAAAAATAAATAAAAAGCAGTATTCTACAAAATCTGAATATTAAATATAATGTGGTTGGATATAATTTCCTATTTGTTCAGTTTTTTGTTTAAAAGTTTAATACATTTGTACCTTGAATTTATCCTCTGGTGTTACATGACATTCATTATTCATGAAATCTATTTTCAAAACAGTTGTTCACTTAATTATTTGTGATTCCTCCTTCAAAACAATGAATTACTGTGGAAATTTAGTAAAATCAGGGATTATTTTGATTAATAATGGTGAGAACAGTGTATAACCTATTATGTTGAATAGAATCAACATGAATTTTGACAAACCTATATCACACCAAAGGAAATGATCTTAGCCCATGGCTCAAAACAAAAAGCGTTTGGATTTTCTTGCATACTGTGCAGAATTAAAAACCAGAAAAGAAACCAGACAAGCCTAAGCCCGCCGGCCTGCAATAAAAAATAATGAATGTTTTCGTCCTCCCTGGAATCTAACCCAGGTCTCCCATATAAGTGGCTGTGTCTTTAAACACGACGCCACGGAGCTATAGAAGTGATGTGAGTTGGTACAGCATTTCAACAATAGATCGTTTTCGTCATGCATTTACATCACTCCAAGTTTGAATATTTCACTAGACACCATTAACCATTGTGTGAAACTGACTAACGTTTCTTATTAAGTTTACCTCCACTACAAATAGCATCCATGAACTGTATGGCTTTTGCCACGGGCCGTTTTAACAGCGCATTTGCCATTCGTGAATGACATTGATACAATAACTATCAATATGTGACGATAACTGACTTTGTCGTCAAGTGAAAAGGCGAGAGAATCGTGTAGCCAGCAAGTTTATTGTTTCACCTGAACAAATCCTAATGTTAGGCTTCCTATAACTTAGATACGGAAAGTTGGAGCCAGCAAAGTTGTTGTCTATCCTGAACAAATGTTCATGCATAATCTGTTGATGGGAGTGATGGGAGTCGAACACAGGGCCCAGTGTCCGGTAATCCGTGTCTCCAACCACTATGCTATTGAACAAGGGCTAGTCAGTCAGTCCATCACTCATTCACTCAGAAAGAGACATTCGCTCTCCTAGGCCAGCTCCACAAACACGGTCTGGCAAAAAAATCTATGCTATTGAACAACATTAAATATCTCAAATAAATAAAAAAAGAAAATTTCTCCATTAAGCAATAATGTGCCGTACATTCCCAAAACTCACAGGTATCAATGAGACAGCACTAGGGAAGGAATTCATGGATTTGTTTCCAGGATTTGAGCCATAGGAGGATGAGTGTGGTTGGTCACTGGCCAAGCTTACCGACGGCATCACAGCTCATTGTGCATACCTGTGTGATCGACCACCTTATGGTTAAGCTGTTGTTGCTCCTAAATGGTTCCACTCCCTAATAACAGCCCTTACAGTGGCCCGGGGGGGGGGGGGGCAGCTCTAGCAGGTCAGACATTTGACAAAGTAGCTTGTTAGAAAGGTGGCATCCTATGACATCGACAGGTCAAATGTCACTGAGCTTTTCTGTAAGGGTAACTCCACTGCCAGCGTAGGTCCATGGAGATTGCATGGCTATGGACTTGTTTTAATTTACCTGTCAGCAATAGTTGTGGCTGAAATAGCCAAATCCCCTAATTTGAAGGGGTGTTCACATACTTTTGGCAATGAGTCTCTCTGGGGGGAGGGAAAAATACAATCTAAGAAGAAGGACTAACTGAATTAGTACAAGCATTAGATTAACAATGAATAACAATGTTAAAAATGTTAAACTATGAAGCTTCAGCTTTTTAATCCACTCAGTTTTAAATCTATTCGGGGTTACTCTCTGCGTATTGCTCTCAGGACTTCCTCTCTCCCCTCAGGATCTGCTTTTAGACTCTCCGTGTATCTCTGTTCTCTCTACACTCGTCATCACCCTGAGTCAAAAAAAGTCAAACAGATTCAATTTTCCCAGGATCATAATTGTGTGTGTGTGTGTGTGTGTATAGTCACATGCATTTAGCCCTTCTGCATGTTTTTTTCCCATTAAGATGTTTAGGGATTTCTTTTTTAATATTAATAAAGTATGTAATTACACATTACGGCAGGGGTGTCAAACCGGTTCCACGGAGGGCCGAGTGTCTGCAGGTTTATGGTTTTTCCTATTAACTGGTTCCCAGTTCAGACCTAAACAACCAGGTGTGTGTTGAAACTAACCAATGAGAGATCTAATTAATCAATCAAGTACAAAGTGAGAGCGAAAACCTGCAGACACTCGGCCCTCCATGGAACCGGTTTGACACCCCTGGATTAGGGTAAGAACACATCAGAGAATTTAACTGTCCATTTTATATATCCTATTCATTTTGCAATATTTCTTATTCAAACTAATTTCATGCATGTTTCATGGAAAACAAGGACATTTCTAAGTGACCCCAAACCTTTAAACGGTTGTGTAATAAAGTGGTATCTTCTAAATCATACAATGGTGCATTTAAGCAAATTAAACTGATTCAAATGTATGTTTTTGACTTGCTTTATAAAAGATATTCATCCTGGAGATACTGTGCACATGTTCTGATCGTTAGATGACAACATACCTGGTGATTTTGGAGTCCCTGTATGGGATATGGGTGCCTCTCCTCTTGGGGTCCCCCAGGGCCCCTATGACATTCCCCAGAGCCAGAAGGCCACTGTTAATCTGGATGCTCTCTTTCAGCCTCTCTCCGGTATTCCCTGTACGGACGATTCTCTCCGATCCCGCCAGGTCCACAAAGTGAAACTTCGACGAGAGGACTTGTAGCCCGGTGGCTGTGGCACCATGGGCCCGGGAGCCACCGCGGCGCTGGTCCATGTGCACACTAAAGATGGTGTGTGAGCGGCTAGAGTGCGGGTTCATCTGGGTGGCACCAGTGTGTCTGGCCGTGTTTCCTGACTCCAGCAGGCTCAGTACCTCATCCAGGCCCTCCACCTCACACTCCTTCACCCCACACAGTACTGAAGGGAATCAGTAACACACACAGTCATCATTTAACTAGCCATGACTATCCCACATGACAACACAGGTCCCCGAGAAAAAGTCATTCTTGTCATGCGATACTGAAACTCTGTAAAATACTTGGAATGCATGTTATGATAAACAGCATTCCTACCGATGTTGCCCTTGTCATCCTCCCTGATGTGGATATCCTTGCTGGATGTCTCCACCTCCAGTAGGTCTCTGAAGTCCTCCTTGTACACCTCCAGATAAGACACTCGGACAGAGAAGTCACTGAGGTCATTCTCATCCAGCAGTTTGAACACCTCAGCCACAGCCCTGGGGATGACACCCTGCTCCTCATCCCTAAAGGAAGCTAAACACAGACACTGGATTTATATGCCATGCGCATGTGGTACGGGGAAGACAAAGGGACTGTATATTGTTTTTTGTTTCTATGAAATATTACCATAATGAATTGCATTTTCCCTTTCAAAAGGCCCGTTTTTAATTATATCGTTTTGCACTGTCCTCATGCACCACCTTTATTAAACAAGTACTATTAGTTTGAGGGTTGTAGTTGGCATCAACTTTCCCATTAACAAATCACCCAGATCAGCAATGGCATTGCATTTAAAACAATCTCCTCAAATCGCTCTAATATAGGCTACTTATCATAATGAACAATATCAACAAAGTGACAGTGATAAGGTGGTCGGTGTTAATCGCTTTCGGTTTGTCGTCCCAGTTCTAACACACTCACACACCCTAATGCTCTGTGTTAATAACCATAACCCACCCACACAGCTTTGCCATCTCACACACCGGTAGCTCAGATGGCAAGCCTGTCTGGTATGGACTGTTCCCTCAAGCAATGGCAGCTGCACTGTAGGAAGTGCAGTTGGCTTTCATGATTGGTGTGAACTCTCTGGCTCTCAGCGTAGCATTTCACACACCAGAAGACATGAATCTATTCTATGCTCCACTACAAGAGAGTACATCTAAGCTATAGAAGTTAAATGGATGAAATGGTCAAATCTAGCATGTAGATGGGGAAAAACCAGAAACTCACAAATGTTGGCCTCGCCGATTGTGTATGTCTTCCCAGAGCCTGTCTGTCCATAGGCAAAGACAGTGGCGTTGAAGCCCTGAAAGAAGGCCTCTATCAGGGGCTGGACACACACAGTGTACACCTCCTCCTGACAGCCGGTCTCCTCAAACAGGAAGTCACAGTAGAAGTGTCGGTCATGGCCCAAAGTGACCCTGAGCTGCTCAGGGTCAGCGGTGATGCAGCTATCGTGGCTGTGCAGCAGCTCCTTGGGCAGCAGGGGGCGCACTCGAACAGCAACCTGCACCGCTGTCTCCTCTGCCCTGCCCTGGCCAGGAACTTTGGGAGACATGGCTACCGGGCTGAGCCAGCAGTCAAGAGGTCATACACTCCTTTCAGAGGTTTGGATGTTAACTCATCTTAGACAGAACAGAATAACCACACAATCAACATCACTCACACAGAATTATGAACAGCAACGATCCAAATGCAGAAAATATGTATGAAAGGATGAAAAGGAAATGCTTGTAGAAAGAGACAGGCAATGTTTTTGTTGTTTAAACATATCTATATAGAAGCATTATATATGGCAAACCCAGAAAGCCATTCAAGAGAATAATATGTACAACACTGTATATGGTTGTTCTAAGTGGAACTATAACATGGATGTATCCTATCATTAGGCAACAGTAAACACATTGCTCCCCATGAATGATGAGCAAATTGGCCAATCAGTGAAGTAGATGTTGGTTCTCTATGAAAATGTGCACATTTCACCCCACCACTCTCTCGCCCCTACCAACTTGCTGTCATGTGTTGCTGACAAAACTGTGTTGGGTGACATGAAAAGAGTGGTGAGGGGGAAAATATGCTCATCAATGGCTGGACACACTTGTGACTTGAATGAAGCAAAACGCACTATTATCCACTAATGAATCAACTAGTAAAAACATCTCAAGCAAAAAAATCCAATTTAAAGGAAAATCTACCACTATACACCACTTGGAGTGTTTTTTTTTCAGTCTCCTTAGGTAATCATGGTTGACTGAAGCAGTTTCAGACAAAAAGATGAAACCCAGCTGTATTTCTTTTGTTTGTTTTGTGTTGCACTTTGTGGAGCAAAACCTACAGGTTCTGGAGCATCATCATTACAGTTGCAGAGACAAAAAGTAGACCTTAAGCAATGAGGAAAATAGCAATAGGCATACGCTACGCTCTTTGCTACCCATAATTATTGATTTTCAAATTATACAAAATAAAAATAAAAATGTGCTTATGGTGAGGTAATCAAAAGACTTCAATGTCTTTATTTTCCTCATTGTTTAGGTCTATTTTTTGTAATTGTAAAGCAACAGAAGAAAATGACTTAATAGAAATGAGTGCTGCTGATCTGACAGACAAACACAGACAAAATTTAGAAACATAAAGGATATGCTGACTGATGTTGCAATCTACAGAATTATAGACACAGAAAGTACAATGGCAGTGACCGAGTGTATTTATCATTATGTAATTACATGATAATAACTAACACACACATTTGTTCTTTTGGGCACAAAATATATAGCCCTATAAAAATGTCAGCACCTTACAAAAATGCTGTTTTGTTGTTGTTTTTCAACCAAATTCTCATTATCTTAAGAAAAGAAAGAAGCCAGGCCAAGAACAAGGTAATTTGCAGGTTGAATAAAGAGCTTGAGGGTGAAAGGCCAGTTTTGCCAAATAACAGCCAGAGAAAGCAGATGGATGCAGTTTTAAGGTTCATGCACAGGTGATGTCTCTCTTCGATTATGAATGTAAATCTGAGGTCCGCAGACAGAGGCAGGTGTTCAGGACACAGGCCCTCGCTGACACGTTGAACACCTATATAAGAAGTTTCATACTGAACCGCTATAAAATCTGAATGCAAGGTTTTGCCATTTTGGATGCAAAGCCATAGATATCAGAGAGAGACACATGCATGCTAAACCGATAATAATTTCCATAAGGATGAGCAGCTACATCTGCCAGGGGTCAATGCACTTTTGTCTGTTGAATTGGTTGTCACCACTGTGTGACCAAGGCAAGACATGACTGCATGGACAATGTCAGGGCTGCGAACAAAGATTACTCCCTGAAACGTTTGATGTTTACCATGTTGTACAATAGGAAGAAAGGGTCACGAAAGGTACTACACTGACAAAGATTCCCAAAGGGGCAACCTATTACATGAAAATCACAGCCTTATGGCAAGATTCACAACCACTGAAAAGCTGGTGGACTGGACCATCTACCAGACTTCTGGGGGGATTCTTAAGATATTGAAAACTACATCCTTCAACACAATTACTAAAATAGTTATAACATGTGAACTTTCAACCTCTCAACTGGACCCTATTCCAATTAAACAACTGTAGGAGCAGTTTCCATTGCGAGGACCACCTATGTTGAAAATAAATTGCTGCCTACCCTCCAGATAATACCAAATGTTTTATCAGTGGCAGTAATAAACCCTTTCTAAAATGCCCACCTTCATGAGGAAAAATGTAATAACTATCAGTCAATATTTAATCGTCCATTCCTCTCAACATGAAAAAAGCTGTTACTTCGGCAACTCACCATCTTTCTCGAGACAGATAATATTTACAAATGCTTCAGTCTGGTTTAAGACCCTATCATAGAACTGAGCTTGCACTTGTGTATGTAGGATAGAACCTTTTATTAGCATCAGACGAAGGCTCAGTGTCTCTCATCTTTCTTGACCTTGGTGCTTTTGAAACCATTGATAACTACACTCTTTATGAGAGACTGCAAACCCATACAAATACAAGATCTTATCTGGATCATATTCATCTGAAAAATAACAGTTCTTATCCCATTCTCTTTTAGTTAACCAAAAGAGAATGTGATCTGATGTTGCTGCAATAAATTCTCCATACCGCACCATAAATGCTGCCTTGCTGTTACTGATCGATAGTTTGACCCTTCACTGATCAATCTTTTAAATGTTGTTTGTTTGAGCATGTTCCCAAACTAGGGAACAATAAACTAATAATTATTGAAGTCTTGTTTACATCTTGTTTAGAATGGAAGGCTTTTTCTTTTCATTAACCTTATTTTACCAGCTAAATATGCATTCATTTTTACGTCAATGACCTGGGAGCAATTAGGGTATAAAAAAACTTCCTCAGGGAAAGAATTACAGGTTTTAAGCTTGTCGGCTCCGAGATTAGAACCAGCGACCTTTCGCTACCCTGCCACGCTATAAGCGCTAATGCAGCCTGCAACATAATCCATTCTCCTCCAGGTACACACTGGAAAAGTTATTGGTTGGAGCACGTTTCTGGTGCCCCTGACGAGGAAGACTGAATACGAATCCTGATCTAGGACTGCGACCTACCGAATGGCTAAAGTCTCTCAAAGAATGACTTGAGTAAGTCAAAAAAACAGTCAAGCAAAACGAACAAATCTTTCCGAAGGAGCACCACTCAAAATACACGCCACACATAGTCCACACACACATACCACATCAAGGAGACTGCTCAAAAAATTGCAGTAAGGTTTTCTGTAACGTACGCACCGATCCGCAGCATGGAAATCCGTTCAATCTAACTAAACAATCAACACGCTGCAGTCACTTACTAAACAGCAACAGATGACCAGACAATTCGTTGTCGTCGCGCTATGGACCAGACGTAACGTTAGCATAGTCACTAGCTAATTTGGAAAGCTAGCGAGGTGGCTAGCAAATAAAGTAACTTTACTTGTTAAGGTTAGCTAACTAACGTAACTCCCTAACCCTGTTTACACAACAACTAGCTAAGTGCATACATGTACACCATCAAGTTAGTCTGCGATGTTTAACTAATGTTAATTTGATTGAGCATCTTCAAACCAAACGCCATCGATGTTAGCTAGCGTAGCGGTTTAACTAGCTCTACAGTAATAAGTTGTCCAAAAAGTTTTAACTTGCGAACTAAAGTTAGCTAGCTAGAGTTAGCTGGCTATTTCAAAGCAGTTAAGCATATATCATGCAAAAAAAAGTATACTATTGAAATGTACATAGCGAAGTAACATTAAGCTACTTACTGAAAACGTAACTTCTCATATTAAGGCACATAACATAGCGGCGATGGTAGTTGCAGGAACAGTGGGTGAGTGATGTCATTTAGAGTTGACGCGACCTGGCTACCAGATGATGCCGGTCCGTTTAGTGTTAATTAAAAGCTGATATGCTAATCAAACGTATTCCGTATCTTCTCAGTTCATTTTACATCTGTAATGAGTCAGGATAAATAGTTGTAGGGTAACATGGGGCAATATTTCCCCTAAGAGCAATGTCTGTTCACTGAAACAAGAAAGAAAAGTTTGGTGATTTTTTAGTATATTGAAGATGGCTATGCTTAGGGTAAAGGATTATAAAGTAAATTAAATGGCTACAGTTGACAGTTTCATTTGTATTTAATGAATTACATTTCTGAGGAAAGAGGCATTTTTTTCAGCTACTGGGGTATATGCCCCCCATAGGGTAAGTTGCCCCCAGGGAATCTTGTCCACATAGAAGATAATGACTAATATTTTTTTTACACCACTTACATTTTCCTTACAGGCCATTTCATACAGTTCAACTATCGTTGAAATAAGGCAATGTTTTAAATCCCAGCAGTCCTTAAATTGAGATACTGAAGAAAACATTTAATAGCTGGCTGAGAAGGTGTCATGATACAGAGAAAATTTGTATTTGTATTGACAAATTGTATACATTTGATTAAGGCTAGTGGCATCCAGAGGAGGTTTTGAAAAAAGGAATGGTGACATTTTGTGTTTTTAATGAGAGTTACGGGGGGATCTATTAACCTTAGCGCATATGCTCTGTGTATTTGTTTACCCAGATGTATTCCGCAAATTCTGTCTTCAGTCGGTTGTGAAAGTGGTGCTCTCAGGTCAATTAAAATGGTGTAATATGTCATGGGCATCAAAGAAAAATCAAGCAAAACTGCAACTTGCTCATATCAGAGGAGCATGCCTCGTCCTCAACCGTACACACATAACATCAACCCCAATGTGTGCCAGTCTTTCATCGTTGAGGATCGAGGAGAGATTGACAATGTCTAGTCTTTGAGAATAATTTTTTGTTAAAGATTTCTTGACATCTGTATAATATGTTTGAATACACTTCAAAAATTCTGTATGATTGTGGTTGATTCTTGGCAATGTGGGTGGATTGATTTATTGCCTGTTGGGCCCTGTCCAGGGCCTCAGTGTCACTGGACCCCCTGGTCTCAGCCCCAGGTCTTATGCTGCTATATTATTGTGCTGGGGGAGTAGGGTCTACATTTTCCCTGTCTTCTGTGGTTTTAAACTTAGGAGGACATGAAGTCTTGTCCCACACCTGCAGAGTATCAGGCTTGACTCATTACGGTCCCTGTCCAATGTCCTCCTGGTTGTGTTGCAGATCAAGATGATACCTGACGATTTTAGCTGCCGTTCTGCTGACCCCTCCCCACCCCCCGTCTGTCCCTGTCCTTGTCCATCTGGTCATGCTTCTGATCTGGACTGGGTTTAAATAGCCTCTGGGCTCAGCCCACATTCATCGATTAACTATTACAATTTAGACTCTATTTCGGCCTTCTTAGGGAGTTTTTCCTAGCCACGGCTGAAGTTTGCTTCTTTGGGTTTAAGGCCAGGTGTTTTGTAAAAGCACTTTGTAACAACTGCTGATGTAAAACATTAGGCTTTATAAAATTCATGTGATTTATAAAATACATTTGATTTATAAAATACATTTGATTTATAAAATACATTTGATTGAAACAGACTTGCTGTACCTACTCCAGGAGACACACCACATGTTTCTTCACAGTAACCACACCAAAAATGTATTTAATGCATTGGTCAATTATGTAGAGAACAATGCTACTGTGGACTGTTCTGCCACAAGAAGTTACTCAGGCCTAAATAATATTTAGCTTGTAGCTGTCACTGTCAATCTTCTGACTAAAACTGGAACTTAAATTTACAGTAAAAATATGTATATATTAATAATATTTTGATTGTTTTCTGTTGTATACTAAATATACATGTACACTACCGTTGAAATATTGGGGTCACTTAGAAATGTCCATGTTTTTCCCAATAAATATTTTTTTTCAGAAATATAGTGTAGACATGGTTAATGTTGCAAATGACTCTTGTAGTTGTAAACATCTACTTTTCAATGGAATAGCTACAGAGGCCCATTATCAGCAACCGTCACTTTTGTGTTCCAGTGGCACATTGGGTTTGATAATCCGAGTTTATCATTTTAAGGTCTGGTACCACCCTTTAATAGTTTTTTCCCCTTTACTCTTATCAAACTGAAACTTTTCCAGTTGCCAGTATTCAGGAATAAAAAAAATATTTATTACAAGTTTTATTTATTTAACAGTTAAAATATGCAAATGAGGCTAAACGTTCTTAAACATTTTATCCATCAATAGTGAAGAGGCAACTTCGGGATGTTGGTGTTCTTTTGCGCATCTTCATCTTTTCTTTCTGTTGGCCAGTCTGAGATATGGCTTTTTCTTTGCAACTCTGCCTAGAAGGCCAGCAACCCGGACTCTACTGTAAACGTTAAGACTGGTGTTTTGCGGATACTATTTAATGAAGCTGCCAGTTGATGACCTGTGACACATCTGTTTCTCAAACTAGACACTAATGAATTTGTCCTCTTGTTCAGTTGTGCACCGGGGCCTCCCACTCATCTCTCTCTTCTGGTTACATTTGTGGCACATTTCTGACAACAAAACAAAAACTTTTGGTCATTGGTACCAAGGCCCATAACAGATACTGACTTTATACTTGCATTCTCTGGATTTTGAATCAATCAATAGCCAGGCTAAAAACTCAGATGAGATTTTAGACTCTGAACTTCATTTTGACCGTTACTTCGGAAATGTGACCAGATCTGCTTTTATCCCTTAAAAAAGAGTGTGTAATGTCTCTGCCAACAATGTCATATACTGATGCATGCTTTTTTTATACTAGCAGGCTTGATTATTGCCAATATATTCTATCTGGCATACTCCCACAAAAAATAATCATTACTAAACTACTATTATTTTAGAATACAGCAGCATGTTTCCTAACAAGACTGTTTTTAGGGCATACATAACAATTATTTTACAGTTCCTGCATATGATGCCTGTTAATTGTATAAGGTAAACAGTTAGTCCCTCAGATCCTCAAGTACTTGTTTTAAGTTGTTAAACAATGAGTCTGAAGAAACTTTGAAAAAGACAAGATAGACATTAATTATTATTGATTATTTAAATGTAATTCAGCATGGAGAGAGCAAGTCGCCCCCTTGTCAGTTTCAAAATATTATGTCGTTTGGCCAAGATACATGAAGACAAGTTGTCACACAAGCATAAAAAAAATAAGAATGTTATAATGTCATGGCAACCACAGTTCTAGGTCAAATTTAACAGACCTCCTGAGCTACCGTTTGTTACTCTTCTGCTCCAAATCGAAGGACTAAAAAAGACACAAGCATTGCTGGGCCATTGATAAGATAGTTTAAGGCCAGACTCTTTCTGTTGTGGCCAGAATTATGTCTAGGAACATGGCTTGCTGACAAAGGTTTTTGCCTATTCTTGTCTTTATTGAACAGTCCAAAGCAATTTTGGGCATAGTCCATTCCACTGGATTTTAGAATGCAGATTAGCAGGTTTCTAATCAATTACCACTGATTAGAAACCATAATTCTTACACAATATGATTGGTTTATAATGGTATTAATACATACATCATGAGGAAGATAATCAAACTAATAAATGGGTACCTATATTCTTAAAACATCTGTCCTCTAGCATACATTTCAAAGGTCAGAACCTAAATGTTTATTAAAGCTTCCCTAAACCTGGAAAATCTGAAGGTATTGACATTTTCAAAACGTCTTAAGACACACCTTTTTATATTTTTATTTTATATTTATAATAGTGATACACAAATAAGAAAATAGTTGACCTCTGCAGATAGCTGATATTCATATACTGCCGATTCCGAAGCTCTTTTTCAGAAACACAGCAAAATTTAACATCGTTTAGTGATCTGACATTGTATGCAGCACTAAAAGCACTTAATTGTTCTAAGCAGGGCTTCAAGTTAACTGTTGGGTCACTTGTAAAAAATTACCTGCCACTCATTTTGAAAACCAACCCCCATCCCTTTACATCACAAAACAAAAGTATCTGTGTATAATTCAAAAAGAAGAATTATTCTTAATAACAAGCGGTTTATTGGTGCTTAATTTTAAAAAAAATCAAGTGACCTCACCTGAGTCTCCTCAAAGCCAAAATATCACAAATCAGAAATGTCGGAGATGTACAGCTGCGCCTGAAAGAAGGTTGCCATGGTAACGGAGATAACATCACTTGTGTGCGTCTGTCGTCTGTCTGTCTGCCGCCACTTGCTAGCTGACTGGAATCTGACTGTCGTTGTAGCTTGGAATTGTAGTTTAACCTCAAACTGTCGTTGAAAACCACCACACGTGAGAACAAAATATATATTTTTTTAAACAGAAACGATTGCTTAAGGAGATGTTCGGGTGAAACATATTTGATGGAAAGTATTTATTCAATGATCCATTCCCGTACGACATACGCTGCTGCTGCTGCGTGCTCCCCCTCTCTCTCGCCTATTGAAGTTCATGCAATCTGCTCATGGCATGGGGCAGGTCTGTGCTGCGCTGGTTTCCTCTTTCATATGTTTTCGTATTAAATAAGTCTGGTAGCGCAGATTCATTGTTAGCACATTACCTTACATGAAACATTGTATATAGGAACACAGTTTAAATTGGTTCTTTGTACAATAACGCTCTCTGACCTGTAAAACGAAGTAACATGATATTTTGACAGGTCAAGGCAGTGTTTACATGTTTTCTACTTATTGCAGTGTTAGCTTTATGAGCTGACTCAGGCTGTAACAGCTGCATGTAGTGGTGTACCAGCATGCAGAAATGTGTGATGCATTTATGGTGAAACAGTTCCAAATTTGGTTAAGATTACAATTGAGAATGAGTTGTACAGCTGAGGTCGGACGTTTACATACCCTTAGGTTGAAGTCATTAAAAAATGTTTTACCACTCCACAGATTTCATATTAACAAACTATAGTTTTGGCATGTCCGTTAAGACATCAACTTTATACATGACACAAGAAATTGCAACAATTGTTTACAAATTCTACAATTGTTTATTTCACCTAAAAGTGCAAATCAATCCCAGAAGAACAACAAAAGACCTTGTGAAGATTCTGGAGGAAATAGCTAGAAAAGTATCTATATCCATGGTAAAACAAGTCCTATATCTACATAACCTGAAAAGCCGCCCAGCAAGGAAGACGCCACTGCTCCAAAACCACCATCAAAACCCAGACTGTGGGTTGCAACTGCACACGAGGACAAAGATCATACTTTCTGAAGAAATGTCCTCTGGTCTGACGTAATAAAAATGTAACTGTTTAGTTATAATGACCATCATTATATAGGCTTGCAACCCTAAGTTCACCATCTCAACTGTGAAGCATGGGGGGGCAGCATCTTGTTGTGGTGTTGCTTTGCTGCAGGAAGGACTTGTGCACTTCACATAACAGATGACATCATGAGTAAAGAAAATTATGGGGATATTTTGAAGCAACATCTCAAGACCTCAGTCAGGAAGTTTAAGCGTGGTTGTAAATGAGTCTTCCAAATGGACAATGACCCTAAGCATAATTCCAAAGTTGTGGCAAAATGGCTTAAGGAAAACAAATTCAAGGTATTGGAGTGGCCATCACAAAGCCCTGACTTAAAATAGAGTGGTAATCCTAACTGACCAAAGACAGGGAATGTTACTAGGATTAAATGTCAAAAATTGTGAATGTATTTGGCAAAGGTATATATAAACTCCTGACTTCAACTGTGTGTTGAGGAGCATAGTCAGGGTAGGGAGACAGTCAGGGTGGTGGAATCAGAGTTGATTAAAGGTAAATATATGACCACACTTTCTGTTTGAGTGGGATCAAGTCCACCAGTTAGCATAGAAATTGCTAAGTAAAATACCTAAAAAGGCATCCTCTAGCATATTGTATAACATGGTATACAGCTTGAAAACCAAACAAACCAGAAAATGCATTCTACACACATTAGAAATGCATTTAAGTAAGCTGTAATTGTTCCGTTGGTTTCAATGTAACACATTGCTATGTAACAAATTGTAGTGGGATGAGAAGGTTACGACTCAGACTGCAATTAACCCACTGACACCTGAATATTCTAAAGGGTGTGTAGCTGAGTGTGTGCATGAGGATTGTACCAAAAATAAAGGGTTACTCCACCCAAGTGAAAATTCTACCTCATTACCACTCTCTTTTGGAACCAATAAACTCATCCAGACAGTTTTTTACATTTTCTTCTTTAGAAATACTGTATATGATAACATTTTCCATGCTACTAACTCCTACATACTACTAACAATTCAAAAAAACTGTCTGGATGTGTTTATTGGCACCAAAGGCAAATGAAATTGAGATAGAATCATTCTACCACTAATTAGTTTTTCTAAATGATATATAAAAACAGGGGCGCCAGGAGGTCATTTCCTCCACGGAGGCATCCCATGAACGCTCGTTGTCTTGCATGGAGGAACACATAGAGGCCTTTTCTAGCATGTAGGGCAGCCTACATGGCACAGCATCACATTGGAAAGGCACCCACTAGGACACCTAATCACATTTCCTCACACATAGGGGCACCCATGAGGATGCTGCATCACAATGTTTCCACTGGAAGGGCGCCCATTAGTGCACTGCATCACATTTGCACATAGGAGCTCCTTGGAGGGCACTCAACCACATTTCCTCCCAAATTGGGACACCCTGGAGGGCACTGCAACACAATTTCTCCAGTCAAGGGGGGCGCTCATCAGGGCACTTTATCAAATTTTCTTGCACACTGGGCCACTGTAGGGAGCGCTTTATCATGTTTTATCTACCATAGGGGCATCTAAGAGGGCAATGTTGACGTTTTTTTTTCTGATATGGGGCACTGGGGGGAGGGGGGGGCGATTGTACCCCCCCAAGTCCACCAGTGCTTTGTCAAGTGTTATTACAAAGTTAATGTCTTGTAAATGTTGTTTGAAATGCTGAATGTTGTATGACACATTTCTATGAATAGGCCCTTAGAACCAGAACATTCTCATTTTTGGCCCTGAAAAAACTCCCTAGGAGCTATTGTAGTGTGTTTAGGGGGATTGTTGTCCTGCATGACGAAGGGCTTTCTATTGACGCATTTGGTTGGATCAAAACAGATAAGATGGTTCTGTACATTTCAAAATTCATCCAACTGCTGTCAGTCTTCCCCAACACTTACCTCTTGCAATCATTCTGGTGCATGTCCATTTTGTTTAATCACCTGTCCACAATAACTTTTTCACAAATCTGCGGGCTCTTTTATGTACTTTTTAAGCCATCCATGTTGTATAGATTTTTTTGTCCATTCGTTAGCTCAAGCATTCTTTAGTCATCCAATCTAGAGGCTGTCCTTGGTCTACCTGGTTGTTTGCCATTACTAAGATATATAATGCTTTCTTATTAATGTTCCAAATGGTTGATTATTTTGGGTATGTCTTTGACTAATTAATTCTTATTTATCTGCCCCATGATGGCCAGCTTGATTAGTATTAACATTTTCTTGGTCCTCATGTTGTAAGACACAAACAATAGACTCAAGGAAATGCACTGAAGTCACAAGTCACAGGTCAAGGTCAGACATTGACAGCTCTGTTATGCATGGACAAATAATGCAAACAACCACAATAATGCCTAATAATTGCCAGTTGCCTAATAGGAAACAGATGTGAAGCCAATTGTCAAAGTTATTTTGGTAGTCAAAAATGAAGGGACTCTACAAAATGTTTTCACAGTGAAAAAAATATTTAGGTGTTTACAGTATTTTTGCTACATTGGTCTCTTAACAACTGATATACTATTGAATTTTCTCTGAATTCATTGGTTAATACAGTTACATAATTTAGCATGTTGAAAGTTTTCCTTTTAAATTTGAAATTGTAACATAGTCCGATAAAAGGGTCCTTTGGCTGTCCCTGTATGGAACATTTTGAATGACACTTTCGGGGTTCATATAGAACCCTTTCGGTTGCAAGTAGAACCCATTTGGTTACAAGTAGATCCCATTCGGTTACAGCTAGGGCCCTTTTGGGTTTCATTTAGTACCCTTTATATAGTACCCTTTATAACCAAAATATGTGGGCTAAAGAACCATTTTGGAAAAAAAATTCTTACAATTCCAAATTAATAATGTTTTATCTGATAATACACAATGGAGTCATAGAGTCATCTTGGATGCATGCCCTGAAAGTTAGTGAGTAAACTATTCACTGTTGATTCCCTGTCTACTAAGCCTAGCCCTATAGCCTAATGAATTACCGTAAAGATTCCAGACAGAACAACTGATCATAAAAGTATTTTTCCAATGTTGAGTTTAGCTTTGTATCATCTATTGTAGATATAAAAATGAATAACCGTAGAAGGTCTTTTCGCTATATGCCTTCTTCAGGAGGCCTTTTTAATAATAGGCTACCTACTCAATGTTGCAAAAAACCTTGAAGATTGCAGTAGCCTGAGATTACAGTAGTTAGATATTTATCTATTGGTTGTTCAGTCTGTCCAAGTCAGTTAAGAGGCACCATTAAATTATCCAGGTTTCTACAGCATGCCCTTTTCTCATAGAGATGCAGTTCTACAGCACAATGAAAGGGTTGTTGAGTTTCACCAACAATGACCCTCAAGGCCATGGAAATCGCAGACTATTCCATCCTGACTTGTTCTAGGCAGTTGTCGGTATTTTAGTAAAGGTTGCCATGGTTGTAACCATGGAAACATCCTACACTGATCTCAGAGTTGAAGGTAACACCCACTCTCGTTGTTACTCTTTGTGATGCATATTCATAGCCACAGAAAAGCTATTACGAATTGCTTTCTTTTGGCCTCCATTTTATTTCTGTGTATCTATTAACCACTGTAAAGGCAATAAATAAAACACATTTCCACCGATTCACCTTTCTTCATGGATGATGAAATTACATTTCTATAGAAGTCTAACAAATTGTCCAGGGTATAACACTGGGAAGTTAATTATACTGTGTCATGTGTCACTTTGCCATCCTGACTAGGACAAGGCTTTCTTATCACTCAGGACATATGGTATGACAGAAACTGTGTGGATTGTGTTATTTCAGGGTTAATATCCTTTTGATTTGGAAACATTTTGAAAATCTAGAACCTATGCTAACATTCCCCAAAAGTTATGGAATAACCAATCACAGCAAATAGTCCAATAATTTATTATGACATATTCCAACAGATTTGCATTTTGTAGTAAGATATGGTGTCAATGTAACTACTGATCACAGATGGTAGTGCCCAGGTCCCATAAATAACATAATTAATATTTAACTGGGCTTGACATCAATGCAATCATTGGGTTTGACATCAATTGGGTCTGACATCAATACATACTTTAAATTGTAATTCAACCTAGTGTGGAATACAAACACAAACCACAGCCTAAATATAGGCTAATTCTCTGTGGGGGGGGGCAATGTATTTGTGTTCCTTCCCCATCTCTTTCTGTTGCATTGCTATTGTTTTTGTCAAATTACATTGACTTTTAGACCTTATCTACAGGTCACAATAAGTCCCATTCTACAGAACGGCTTTACTTAAATGTTGAGGTGTTGATGAAGGTGTTCTGGGCACTGAGGTAGACTATGACTTGTTGTCTGGGTTCTTTATGTACAACAACAAAATCACTAGTCTTCCATAGCATCCAGGACTTGGTAATCAGAGTGATACCTTGATCTTTGGCTCCATTTCTGTTGTAGCGTTATGTAAGCTCACCATTGTCCAGTTACCTTGTGGTGTCATCTCTCTAAGCTGGAAAATAAAAATACATAAAAAGAAGTCTCAGGGCCAGAATGGTTATGAGCAACACTTAATAAATCATGTACCACCTGTAATAACTACTTGGAGATTAAGAAAAAATTATTCAAGACTTTTCAAGCTACTAAACTGTTTTTAAATTGTAAAGTAAGGTTTTATGTGCCATTACAAACTATGCGACTGATGAGTTGATAATAAAGTGCTGTAAAATCCCAGTGCCCTTTCCAGTGAGTGGGCAGTAACACAAATCCATTCCTTTTCTGGAGACTGTCACCTGTGTTCCCCTCCACTCTCGTTGCTGAGTCAATTTAATAGTGCAATGTAAACAGAAATGGAGAAGGGCAATGTGATACAGAGAAACAAACAAACCATGGGCACAGTTAAGAAACCTTCAGTCAGGATTTGATTTCTTGATTGGGTTCATTAAATCATAAATAAACAGTTAAAAAAGGATGTGACATATCACTTTGTATCCTCTCTAATGAATATTTAGCTATTCTATTTAGCAATGCTAACAGAGTCTTTCAGTGAGACATTATAAAGTTCCTCATCAAAAGCAGTTCAACCTCTCTTGTTTATGCCAAAAAGGTGCTCAAAGGATGTTGGGTCCTCACATTTTAAGGGAGGTTTTTGGGGTAAATTTACAATTCCCCCGACTCCTTAGCAGAGAGTGTAGAGCTGTGTGTACAGGCTTTGATCGCTTGGACTGGGACTGTGGCTAATCTGCCTTATTTCATATGACACAGATCTGTGACTCCCTTGATCACTCCTACAGTGTCACTGAGTTTTGGTCCATAATATGAACATTCATTTCTACTGGAAACCTGGCAGCATTGCAGGGCCAGTTGCCGTGTATACTCTGGGGTTCTACATATTGGATTAAAACTTATTCTGGAATTTCAGAAAATAAACGTGCCTGGACATAATCAACATCATTCTTAATAAATTAATGCATGTAATGATTCACCTTTAAACATAAAAAATAAATAATTATTAGCCTGGAATTTTTGTTGTTGTTATCACCCCATGATACGTTAGACAGGTTTGGCAGTATGCTAACAGGCCTGATTAGCCTACATTCAAGTTACATTACAAATCCCATTTATTTTGCATAAGGAACTGCTTGGGTTATCACAAACAAAAGTGGAGGTCATTATTAGATAGCATTGTATGAGAGCAGACTTGGCTGAGGAGGAAAGGGTAACTTGCCCCTGACTGGGTAATGTATTACATTAGGAGTCCCACTGTTAGAGGGAAATTGACTTGGATCAAATACGTTTTCCCAATTAAATATATATTAACCATAATAGGGCTGTCCGCTGGTGTGAATATGAGAGGCTCTTTCAAAATAGCAGAGCCTGCCTCTGCATCCATTTATATATTTACTTAGGGACTTTATGAGAAAAAGGTCTAAAATATGTTCCTCTTACTTTCTGCTGGAGTCGTGGCAGAAATAATAGGTGCAGCATGGAATGGTAATGCATTATTAAAGCCGACTGAATTATGCTCTCCAGCTCAAATGAAGGCCTGTCCTCTGTAAAATTACAGGGATGAGACACAGCGGGCAAAGGGGGGCCAGTGCCAATTCTGTCCTTGTAGGCTTTGAATGGAAACTAATGTTCAACTAGAGCGCCTGTGATTAGGGTAGACTATGATTCATAAAGTGTTGGCAATTTGCCATTTTCTTTGCGTCAACAGAAAAAAATTGAAAAAAAAACAAACAGACAAAAAACGTTTTGTCCTCTCTCGGCCTGACCCCAAGACCATAAACACCGCTTTGGAATTTCACATTTTTCCTTTTGACATGAGATGCAGAAGGGCGCACAACAAGGAGAAAAAAAAGACGAGCATATCTATGTCTTTTAAATGTAAAATCACAACCTCCTGATGGTAATGCAGCGGAACATTTTGATTGTAAAGACCACTGTAAAGTTCCATCAGCGGGCACATGGCATGGAGGAGAATGATAAAACCCACCGCCCGAGGACAAACAATCAGGTGTTAAAAAATCCCATTCCAGTTTTCTAGAACAAGACTGAAATAAGGAGAGGGACTCTAATTCAATAACTCTGAGTGAGAATAATCATGCCCTTAAGGTAGCTCTCTGGCCTCACCTCATAACTCCATTACTGTCTTATCAGCCAGCCCTGTCAGCAGGGAACATGGCAGGAGGTTCTCAAATGGCTTTTTATTCACCCCTCGTTTCATTAATTCTATCTCTCCACGGGTGTGCAGCAGCACTGATTAGTGGAGAGACTTATGGAGACAGACAGACACCCCATTCTCTAATTCTTTAATAACACACACACGTACGTACACTAACCAACACACAGATGCACAAGGAGACGAAATAGAGATGCACTTCCATGCAGGCGCCCACACACACACACACACACACACACACACACACACACATGCAGACACACACACGCGCAGACGCAGACATACAATGGGGCTTTCCTATTGATCTCCATTAAGAATCTGATGAGAGGGAATACATGTCAGGATTAAACTGGGAGCTAGGAGCCCCGGCAGCCATCCACCACTGAATATTCACTTATGTCCCAGGATGCTCCTCACGCTCAATAACAGTTTGATTCAATTCTGACAGACTAACATTACAGTAGCAGGGACGAGGAGATACAGTAGATGTTGTTGTTGCTTATTGCTTATTGCATGTAATAAATAATATGTGCTTGTCAGTGGATCTGAGACGGTATCGAAACACTAGAGACAGCACATCATTCAGAGTGTCTGCTATGAGCAGGGCTCAGCTTCTCTTTACTAACCAAGCATGATGTCCCCCCCGGGGTCTTTCTGTCGAGATACATGAACAATTTGTTTCATTACAGTAACGAGAGTGCTGTGCTTTAGAAATCAGTCCCTGCGCTCATCTTCACGCCTGTCAAATAGTAAAAAATCCACTCAAATTTTAACACAAAAGAATCGTACACCAGAAATGGAGTCCCACATAAAGCGATTGGGAGAGCGTGTAGCATAAAATAAATGTTGCTGTCATTTCAATTAAATGATTTGTAACTGTTACTCATTTACATATTGCATCCTAATTTGACTCTACCTTTCCTTTAATCTAAAGAGCATCACAAGAATTTAATTAAGAATGATCATTATCTAAACAGATCATGGAACATCTATGTCTATATTTGGCAGTGTTGACTTATGGCCTGGTACAATACCATTGGACATTAGGGGCTTCTTTCTTTCAAAAATCTAGAAGCAGAATCTTACACAATGGAAGAAATCCTGCAGGTCATAATATTAAATCTTATCATAAAGTTGCTGACATGCATCCCTAAAAATCAGATACACTACATCCGCAGGATATCCAGACAGTACTGTCCCTCATCAGTTACCAAACAAATCAAATCAAAACACCTTTGGGTCAATACACATTAGATTATAATTCTACTTCACCAAATCTACAGCTTGGTTCCATTTACCAGAGACACTAACCAAAATATTTTTGTTTCTGGTGTATGATCAAACCAAAGAACTAAAGATCACATTAGGTGTAGCTCGACTGCCACTGTCCTCATTCTCCATGTTTCATTGCGTTTAATGTGGAATTTTATGTCAGGTAATGTGCGAGCTGGCTAATGGAGAGTGGGACAGTAGCTGAGGGATGGAGGGAGGAGAGGGCAAGGAGCTGGGGGATGGAGGGGTAAGGGCAAGGAACTGGGGATAGGATGGGGAAGACATGGAGCTGGGTAATGGATGGGGGGAGGACATGGTGCTGGACAAAGAATGGGAAGGGCAGGCTGCTAGGGTAAGGAGGGAGGAGAGAGCAAGGTGCTGGGGAAAGGAGGGAGGAGAGGGCAAGGTGCTGGGGAAAGGAGGGAGGAGAGGGCAAGGTGCTGGGGAAAGGAGGGAGGAGAGGGCAAGGTGCTGGGGAAAGGAGGGAGGAGAGGGCAAGGTGCTGGGGAAAGGAGGGAGGAGAGGGCAAGGTGCTGGGGAAAGGAGGGAGGTGAAGGCAGGATGTTAGGGTAAGGAGGAAGGAGAGAACAAGATGCTAGGGTAAAGAGGGAGGAGAGGACAAGGTGCTCAGGTAAGGAGGAAGGAGAGGACAAGGTGCTAAGGTAAGGAGGAAGGAGAGGGCAAGGTACTAGGGTAAGGAGGAAGGAGAGGGCAAGGTGCTAAGGTAAGGAGGAAGGAGAGGACAAGGTGCTAGAGTAAGGAGGAAGGAGAGGGCAAGGTGCTAAGGTAAGGAGGAAGGAGAGGACAAGGTGCTAGAGTAAGGAGGAAGGAGAGGGCAAGGTGCTAAGGTAAGGAGGGAGGAGAGGACAAGGTGCTAGAGTAAGGAGGAAGGAGAGGGCAAGGTGCTAGGGTAAGTAGGAAGGAGAGGGCAAGGTGCTAAGGTAAGGAGGGAGGAGAGCACAAGGTGCTAAGGTAAGGAGGGAGGAGAGCACAAGGTGCTAAGGTAAGGAGGGAGGAGAGGACAAAATGCTAGAGTAAGGAGGAAGGAGAGGGCAAGGTACTAGGGTAAGGAGGCTGCAGATTA
This sequence comes from Esox niger, assembly GCA_016801105.1. Classification (NCBI taxonomy): domain Eukaryota; kingdom Metazoa; phylum Chordata; class Actinopteri; order Esociformes; family Esocidae; genus Esox; species Esox niger. The sequence continues at coordinate 78,933 of JACXGJ010000436.1, forward strand.
GAAGTGGACACAGGTTGATACAGAAGATTAGGTTGATGGGATGTTGAAGATGTGTTGGTGTGTGTTAGGGGGTGTAGAAAACAATGAATTAAGTATGTGAAGGGTAATCATAAGCGTCAACGTAGGCAGACATGAAAGCTAACGCCTGTAAACATGAGAGGCAACGTACGTCAACATGAAATGTAATGTAGATAGAAATAAGAAGAATGTGAGAGTACATAACATCTAAGTGTATGGATGCAGAGAACTGCTGTGTTGATTAGAGAGCGGCTTGGAAGTTAGGGCCATAGTGTTGGTTTCGTAAGTGATTATGTGGCCCTCTGAGATGTTTGGTGACTCAAGGCTCTCTGGGCAAACAGCCACACTGAGACTATCAGCTCATCCATCTGGCCTGAGATCTGGTGTAATCATTCCCCACTCCTCTGCATGACGTTAGGTCTGAGCTCCAGCACTGACTATATCTTACCCACCCCCCTGGTGTATCATAGCCCTGAACCATGCATCCATCCACACCACTGCCTCGCCTCCTCAACAGGTCCAATTCACAAGACTTCCCTGACTTTTCTGACCGTGATGCGTTTTGCTTAGACACAAGATTCTGTTTATGATAAATAACATATTATACTTTGAAATTGAACAGGTCCATTTTCGATGTAACATAAAAAGATGACAGGTTTAGGTGTAAATGTTTGCACTACCTTCCTGGGATAAGCAGTTTTTTCCCTTCTCTTCTCTAGGTCCACACTTCAAATGTTGCTCTTTAAATGGCGTCCATTTCCATTCGCAAACAGACATACATTTTATACCTGTTTTCATGTGTGTGTGTCTCTGGGCCTGTCTGTTTTTCTGTACCATGCGGCACTTCAAAAGAGTTGCTCTCTCAGAAGCAGATTGCCCTCTTCAAGGTTAAAGCTGAGAGGGAATTTTGCATGATGGATTCCTGGCAGCTGCATCCCTGCCTGACCATATCTGTTTAGCCTTGAAGGGGCCAGAGGCATTGCTACGATTAACGATTTCTCCACAAACAATCAGCCACCAAAGGGTGATCCCAGGCGTTAATTGGTTTGGTCAATTTCCACATGTATGAATGTAGACTGGTCTTTTCCAATAAAAACCACTACATACCAACTGAAAATATTGAGCCAATCTGTTTGTTGATAATGTCTGCCCATGGAATAACACACATTTTCGAAACCATCTTAAAAATAGATTAGGTTTCATGTCATACTCCTCCTTGTAACTGTAATTGCAAGGATTCAATATTGTATCTTTTATACTGCATTTGATGGAACGGTGAACCTGAGCAACCAAAGAAATAAAGATACATTTTGAAGTGAAACATTGTTCCTTATTTTTGTAAAGGCTTTTATTTGAGTACAGAATTTATTTGACCAGCGTATGTAGGAGACTGTCACGGATACTGCATTATTTCTGGCCAATATAGAATTGTTAAAATTAGTCCTTTCAGTCAATCATATCTTATTGGCTTTTAAAGGCACAATTAAATGTTGTTCTCCCACTTTGACTGCAGTTCGACCAGTGTTAGTGATAAAGATGTGATGCAAGCGTGTTTCAGTTTTGTTACCATGTCTTGTAAAGATAGGAAGCTGTGTATTCTTTATATTTTACTGATGCTAATGTTGATATTTTGACAAGGATGTGCAAAAATGTCTTGGAAAGTAAATTATGAAATGCTTGATTAAATCTTTTGTATGTGGCATTACTATTTTGATAAAAAGGTTCTACTTTCACTGAATATTCATGCAGTGAACCAAACAGCCACATAAAACATACTAACATCATCCTGGGTCCAAAAGAGTGGATTGGCATTATAGGTACATTGTTTCATTTGGTTATATAGCTATTTCAGAAAATGTTTGATGCAAATAAAATATATTTGTGTCTGCATTAAATGGGTAAAGGTACATTTTAAGTATAAATAGGCGCTATATATATATATATATATATATATATATATATATATATATATATATATATATATATATATATAGGCAGTGTACACTATAGACACACACATCAAATGTATATCTTGTTTCTCCATTCTTTGAGAAATCGAATTTGTAATTTTTTATGCAAATGTAACGCCCATAAACCGGTTTAAACCTAGTTCTGTTGTTTGTTATGGTTTATTTACAGCGGACATCTAATAGTTTTGTATTGTTTGGCGTGGTTCATTTCCATGGCATCTAACAGGCCGATTTTGTCTAAACACGAAAGGCGAAAGGAGCTATCCAGATCACAGGTGCTGAATCGGATCGAACACGAATATGAAATACGACAAATGCCAAATGTTAGGGGAAAATAGATGGTAACCGATTACCTTGTTCCGAAAGCAATGTAGCTGATGGATGGTTTAAAATAACTAAAACACGTCTGATAGCGACACATTAAAGTGCGAAAGGACATACCTTATTAGATAAAGATGGTTACGAATTGCTGTTGCTATACCTGTTGCTCTGTCCGCTATACTGTATTCTTTCACCAGATCCAAACACACACGTACACAGTAAATACATGTAACTTACCTTCAGCATTTGAGCATTTTATTGCTTAGACATAAGAAACATTTCGTCCTTCAATTCTCCATGGTTTCTGCATCACGCATAAACAGGTTTGCTGGTGAGGACCGTTCAGATGGTGCACTATGTAGCCTAAATCATGAATTACCGCCACCCAACATCACGTTCATCTCTCTCTCTCTCTCTTAATTAAGCTACTCGCTTTCTGTCCCTGTGTCAAATTGTTTCTCCCGTGATCTGTAGCTAAGTCTCTTGTTAGCTGTTGAGGAAGAACGATGACTGCTGACTGCCGGTGTCGCTGCCATGTGTGTAGAGGTCTAGTGTTGTTTCAGTACTGCCTCTTTAAAGAGCAGTTCACCCGACAGGTGGCCTGTCAATCTGTTGAACATCTGTGACGTCACGTCGAGGAAGACACTAGATTTTCGTAACAAAATTCCTTGAATTTTTTTTAATTACCCACCACAACTAGGAAATCTTCCACTGCCTAACCACTGAACAGATTAGGTATTTACAAGCGTTAATGTCTTTGTATTCGAATGTTTAGGGTTGGTATATATGCATCTGAACATATTTCCTAGTAAGAGAACACACGAGAACATTTAGCTTTTCATCCAGCTAATTATTAGAATTAGATATGCTAATTTAGGGCGGGAGAGAACCTACAGGATGGTAGCTCTTCAGGAACAGGGTTGGGCAGCCCTGACTGAAACAAAGATGTGTAGATACAGATGAGCTCTATCTGGATATTTCATACTAAACACTGACTCAAACATTCTAGTTATAATGATTTTTAAAACTTTTTTTACAATACCAGTTAATGTTATATTGTTGCTCTGTATTGGTGTGCCCTGTGTATAAGGAGTGCTTAATGATACCATTTACCTAATTTAGCATTGAATAATAAAAAGCCTGTATCCCAGTGAGGGGCTTGCGTTGTGTTTCCACACTGTAGTTCATCGTGCTCCCTGACGATTCCAATCAGCCACACAGAGCTCCCAGGAGATAAGGGCTTTGCTACCTGCCATGAAAACCAAGCTGGGGTTCAAAAGTCACTGGACCAGATGTCCATACACGGTATCAGTGCTTCAACACACACACCTGTCTGCGAAGGGGATGGGTTTGCTTAGGCAGAGTCTGGGTAATTTGTTGGGCTTGGCGAGAGCAAACATCTGCTCATGTATTCTCTATCTCCCCAGCCAACGGGAAAGCAGGGTCACACACCAGGTGCCTCACTTCCAGGTAACTGCCCTCACTTAATGACATTTCCTTTGGTGAGACGTAAAACCTCAAACAAAGGTGATGCTCTCCAGCCGTGCATGCATGCTGCAAAACCATGACCATCATTTAGGACCTAACCAGAAATCAGATTCATTTGATCTCATCGGGTATGCACATAACCTGAAGTCATGCAGCAAATGAAGAGATAACAAGTGACAGGCCTAATTTGATGACAACTGTTTTACATTGTGCATGAGTACACTACTCCGTCCAGCTGGCCCCATTGTGTGTGTGCAAGTTCCTTTTGAGGTCAGGTGTCAGTCTGTTCTAACTTTCGCCCACTCACAGTGCCACTTGGCCACATAGTGCTCTGCTCTTCATTTATAAAATGCAGAGTATAATTGATTGGCCAATCTCTATTCCATTTCAGCTCCTTCGCTCGGGTACCTTGCTGTCCACGAAACTCTCATTAGTGGTCTCCCACTGTTCACCCCATACTCCAGCAGCAGCTCTCCAGAAGGAAGTGTGAAATAAGGTGCAAGAAAAAGTTATGCAATTTCATCTGTGTTGTAATGCAGTAGTGCATTGCAGAAAAAAACCCCAATATAACTTACTATAGTGAGTAATAGTACTTCAGAAGTCATGGTGATTTCAGTTTTACTATAATAGTTAACACAGACTTTTATGCAGTCTTCTGCTTGACTAGGTAAGGTGACACAGGCTTCGATATTTAGTATACAACAATATTTAAAATTAAAGTTATTAATAATAAATAGTAATATAAAAAATACAGACGTGGAGAAATACTAGACCTGCTAATATATGAAGTCTGTTATTCAGAATAGCTCACCACATACGACAACACTAGTTGAAAGCAAACAACCATGAACCACCAAGAGTCACCCAATCTGTTAGGACACCCACACAAACCCACACAAACACATGGTCTCTCTCCCTCATTCTGGTTCTCTCTCTCTTTCTATTTGCCTCTGTCTCTCTGTCTCTCTTTGTCTTTTTCCATCTTTCTCTGTTTCTCCTGTCTCCCCTCTATTCGTGTTGAACGCACATAAAAGTTACCAATTGAACAGTGACACCAATCAAGTTTTGATTCAAAACATTTCACACTTTATGTACAGATATGACAATGGCTACAGAACTTCAAATAATTCAAATAAGAAAAATGTCTCCATCAAACGTAAATAAACATCTATTCCCTACAGCCCCCCACTACACACACACACAGACACGCGCTCACACATAACGTGAGTTGTTAAGCTCTCTCCTTCCATTCTTGTTCTCTTTCTCTTTCTCTCTCCCTCCCTCCTTTGTTTGGCACACAGAAATTTCCATGGCAACAGGCATTAGAGTAAAAAGCAACCAATATTTTCCTGAGCTGTTTTTCAGCCAGTGGCAGACTTTCCTCTTCAGTGTACAGGCTGAATCTTGGCAGGCAATACAGGATGCGAGTGTAGAACAAGGCCCACAGATTGGGTGGGCGAAACACACCAAAACGGACACTTTTACTTGTGTTATTCCTACAACAATTGATCAACTATTAAACTGTTACACCCTTTAAAAAAACAAGTCTATATTAAGTATATATTATAGTATCAAATAAGGGTAATTTGACTATGTGGGCAATTTTGATGCTATATATACAAAACCTTTGCATAATTTCTGCTAGTAGTCAATCCAATTTTATGAAACAGATTTTGATTTGCAGTATGATTGGCTTAAATGGGTTTCCAAGCCTTTTACAATTCACTGTTATCTGCACTGTCAGAGCTAGCCTAATCCCTCACAGAAGTACAACAGTTTGTCACGTATTAATATGCCCAAGCCCTGACCAAAACAAACAGCAAAGAGCAAAACAACAACCCTCACCTCAAATCCATAACCAGAAGTAACCACAGTATGTCATATTAACACAAAACTTCCTTAATTCTTATTACATCGCAACCTTGATTCAGGCAGTAAAAAAACATTCTACTAACTTGATAACTATAAAGCAGGGGTCTCCAAACTATTCCACGAAGGGCCGTGTGTCTGCGGGTTTTAGTTTTTTCCTATAAATTGGTTCCCAGTTCACACCTAAACAACCAGGTGAAGGTAGATATTAACCAATCAGTAACCTAATTAGTCAATCAAGTACAAGGAGAGAGAGAAAACCTGCAGACACACAGCCCTCCGTGGAATAGTTTGGAGACCCCTGCTATAAAGCAACAGGATGAAAAATCAATGCAAATCATACATAAAATCACTCATTACCAACTATAGGCTAAGGTGAAGTCAGCATTAGTGGGACTATTTTTAATTAGTAGTTATGTACACAAAAGTAAAATCCAAGCCCTTGATTGTAATTTAACAAAAGATGTCTGCACATCTTTTAACCCCTGAAATACTGTTCTCTTACATAAAATTTGATTTATTTTCTGTATTCTCTTACCTAAATATAGTTTTCTTTCTTTCTTTTCATACTTATTTCTAACTAACTGCATCCCATGTTCTTTTACAAGTTGTTTTACCTAGAATTGATTTTGAATTTTTTTGTAAGTGCTTAAGAATAATTAATTGAATAAATAACATATATATGTTATTTATTCAATAAATAACAAAAGACTACCAGTAACTATTAGGTGTAACATGAAAAGCAAGAGTTTGAAATCCAACCTGAGAGAGCGTTATCATTTTAAACTCCTCCTATGGCCTGTATTGCAACCTCAGGATGCCCAGGAGGCTAGTAGACTGTGGATATTGAGGCTGGTAGAGTCTGTGGACATGAAGGCTGGTAGAGTCTGTGGACATGAAGGCTGGTAATGTGTGGACATTGAGGCTGGTAGTCTGTGGACATTGAGGCTGGTAGTCTGTGGACATTGAGGCTGGTAGTCTGGGGACATGGAGGCTGATAGTCTGTGGACATGTAGGCTGGTAGTCTGTGGACATTGAGGCTGGTAGTCTGGGGACATGGAGGCTGGTAGTCTGTGGACATTGAGGCTGGTAGTCTGTGGACATTGAGGCTGGTAGTCTGTGGACATTGAGGCTGGTAGTCTGGGGACATGGAGGCTGATAGTCTGTGGACATTGAGGCCGGTAGTCTGTGGACATTGAGGCTGGTAGTCTGTGGACATTGAGGCTGGTATTCTGTGGACATGGAGGCTGGTGGAGTGCAGTTGGAGGCTCTGCCTTATCCAGGGTTTATCACGATGATGCCGTTTCAATGGAGCTCTTTCAAACCCACAAAAAAGGAAAATATACAATATTGAACAGAGCTGTATATAATGACAATCATATTGTAGGGCAATGAGTTTCTTTTCAGCCTAAGAGTTCACAATCCTTATAGACTGGGGGAATGATTGATTTATAATTTTTTTGATACCTCCAAAAACATTTGTTGCATATAGGGGGCTCACTCCTCATTCAGGGGTCTCACGTAATTCACACGCTACTGTTACTGTCATTTGAAGCTGCTGTGGTAAAATAGAAAGAAACCACAATTGCAGTCAAATATTCCTCTTTCTTCCCTGGGGTTTTCACAGCCGAACCTACACTATATTCCCTCTGAGCTGGGCATGGCATTATCAAGATTTTTTGAAATCTGAATAAACAGTACCATTTACTCAGACAAATTGTGTCAAGAACCTTTAAAAAATGTCACTCTGAAACTATTTTTATTCATTCATGTTCAACACAATTTGATGAGGATGTAGTGAGTCACATAGTTGATGTCTGAATGAGGCTTTCTTCGAAATGTCAGACAGTTTTCCTGCTTTTTAGATTGCAAAGGATAGAAAAATATTATATAAATCCATGCGCTTTTAAGCATAGAAAGTAACATGTTTAGCCATGTCCATCACACATTTTCAACTGTAACTACATGTCAATTCCCTACCCTGAGTTGCCTTTTCTAAAATGGCCTCGCCCACCACCACCATGTCTAAACAGCGCTGGAGGAACCACTTACTAAAATGCAGCCTCCCTCCTAAACCCCTGCCTTCTCCATACTCCCTTCAACCTTCCCCGTAGCCCAACCTTCCTCGTAGCCCCCTGCAGAACAAAGGAGCTTTTCACAGATGAGAGGCAGGTGAGAGCCACCAAATGGAGCTCAAGTAGGCCCTGGCCTTCCTCTACCCTCTGTGGATAGCATGAGCCCACTGCTCTCTCTGGTCTCCCTCTGTCACCCATAGCTCTGGTCCATCTCCATAATACATCTCAGACTTCTGCTAAAAGCCTGAACAGGCAAGAATGGCATAATTGGATTTCAAGAAATAAACTAATAATGTAACATATTCAGGAAAATGAAGGGCTAAATGTGTGTGTCCTCAGAACAACCTGGACCGACATGGATACAACAAAACCATGAAGCCCCTATTAGAGAGGATACAGTGTACATACGTTAATGTTCACAAAGCAACTCTAATGTTCTTTCCCTTATTTTTCTGGGGTCTGTTTTTAGGTTAGCCTATACTGTAACAGGCTGCAATCAAAGAAAATTATAAGGTGTATAGAGTGGCCATGCATGGAACAGGGATAATTGGTGTAAGACCCATTATGTTGCACTCAAGGCCAGGCATGCAGTCCTCCCCACAGCTTTTAGCCATTTTCACTATTTTTGGTGCTCTCCCTTGTACACGGGTCCATCGATGCAAAAGCACGGAGAATCACAGAAAAAGAACACTGAATCATTTGCTTTATGTCATAAAACATCAAACTTACATTATTAACCAATGTCATTTCTTAAAATATGTAATAAAATATGTATACATATTCGAATAAAACAACAATTCTTTTGTATCGATAACATAAGCTATAGGGGCATTTATATACAGTGGAGGTAAAAGTGTACACACCCCTGCTAAAATGCCAGGTTTTTGTGATGTAAAAGAATGAGACAAAGATATATCATGTCAGAACTTTTTCCATTTTTAATTTGACTTATAATGTCAACAATTTAATTGAAAAACAATTAAATTGTTTTTCAATACATTTGAAATCTTCAAGGGGGATAAATGAAAAATAAAAACCTTACAATTATCTGGTTGCATAAATGTTCACACCCACTTATAACTGGGGATGTGTTCAGAATTAACCAATCACATTCAACAGAGACATTACCAAGAACTGGACATCCCTCGGAAATCTATGAAAAGACCAGAAGAAAACGGGTCAGGGAGGCTTCCAAGAGGCCTACAGCATCATTAATTAAAGGAGCTGCAGGAATTTCTGGCAAGTACTGGCTGTGTGCTACACGTGAAAACTATCTCCCGTATTCTTCATATCAATGGGCTTTGGGGTAGGCTGGCAAGACGGAAGCCTTTTCTTACGAAGAAAAACATCCAAGCCCGGCTGATGTTGAAAAAAAAAAAACATCAGGTCTGCCAAAAGTTTTATGGTTTGATGTTTTTAGCCATAGTTCTAAAAGGTATGTTGGTGCAAAAACAACACTGCAAATCACCCAAGGAACACCATACCCACAGTGAAGCATGGTGGTAGCATCATCATGCTTTAGGGCTGTTTTTCTTCAACTGGAACCAGGGTCTTAGTCAGGGTGGAGGGAATTATGAACCAGGCAATTTTGGCACAATACCTTCAGGTGTCCGTTAGAAAGCTGAAGATGAAGTTGATGAAGATGAAGTTCACCATTCAGCATGACAACGACCCAAAGCACACATACAAATCCTCAAAAACATGGCTTCACCAGAAGAATATTAACATTTTGGAATGGCCTAGCCAAAGCCCAGACCTGAATCCAACATCTCTAGGGTGATCTGAAAAGGGCTGTGCACAGGAAATGTCCTCACAATCTAACACATTTGGAGCACTTTTGCAAAGAAGTGTGGGCAAATATTGCCACGTCAAGATGTGCCATGCTAATAGACTCCTACCCAAAAAGACTGAAGGTTGTAATAAAATCAAAAGTTGCTTCATCAAAGTATTAGTTTAAGGGTTTGCACACTTACTCAGCCAGGTTATTGTGAATTTAGAATTTTTCATCTTCCCCATCAAAGATGTCAGTTCGTTTTTCAATTGAATTGTTCACATCATTGGTCACATTAAAGGGGGAAAATGATTTATCTTTGTCTCATTTTGTTACAGCACAAAAACATAGCATTTTAACAGGAGTGTGTAAACTTTTGTATACACTGTAGATATTTAATAAATGTGCACTGCACAAAAGTCATCACTGTGATTTTTTTAAAGCAAAATTGTACCTGGGGTCAAAAGATTCTGAAGGAGGTTAACTCATCTTGGCTGATCTGTGACAAACTAGCACTACCCACCACACTGGGGCATTGTTGCCATACATACACAAATTACAGAAACAGATGTGGGAATAATGTCGTTCTAGAGCAGCACAAATGGATTCTTAACAACACTCAGCTTGAAAGTATTATTGATCATATGCACATTATAGCCAATATTGTGGGTTTAGCAAAAGGCTTGGATTTCATAAGCATTTCAAAGCACCAGACTGCAAAATAAAGCCAGGCAAACTTAACAATGTTTTCCCCTCAAATTACTTGTTGTTCCACTGGGTTAATCAATATATTGTAACTAATGGATTTCTTTGCCAAAATATTAAATTCACACACTATATTTAAGATGCAATAATTGCAATAGTTACTGAAAGTTTTGTGATAATGGACTAGGGTCAGTCTGAATTATGTGCTTATGTTTCCTATTGGTTCCAAGGAATGCTATCTCTCATTTATCTGATGTCTTGTTGAACCATGCTTCAGGACAACCTGGCCTGACAAATCATAGATGTCCCTGTCCAAAGTCCTTCTGGTTCTGTTGCAGATCGAATTGCTGCCCAACGAATCCTGCTGTCACTGCCCACAGCTCACCTGGTTACATGTCCCGTACATGTCCTTGTCTAGATGTGAAGCTGGTCTGTATTCTGCCTAAAGACTCTGGACACAGCCTAGATGCAATCATTGACCCGATAGTCATCTGAACATGCAAAATTATTAAATTGGCCAAAAAAAGGTGATAATCTTCAACAGGTACAGCCACTCATCAGACTCCAGCTCTGCCACATGTTTCTTCCTAGGATAAAACTGAACTAGATACTTTTTCCTAGTCTATACAGTGTGACTGTTATATTAATACTTTTGTAACCATGACAGTATTTGTAACATGTACGTGTACCAATTGTCTGTAATAAGCTCATTTTCTATGTTTTATTTTTGTGACAGACCGTGTTGGCCACAAACAACAACTCTGAGAAATATTGCCCTGAGCAATATAGGTTCATACATGCAGCTTCTTCAGCTTGACTCTCTGGGCTTATCCAATGTCGTAAGAGTTGAGCTGTGTGCACTACCAGAGCCACTGAAAAACATTCGGATGGAGCGGGCTAGCCATGATCTATTTCTGCATGTTCGATACGTGGCAGTAATGAATCTGAGCATGCCAAATAGAACACACACAATTTTGTTTTACATACAATGTCAGGGAAGACAAAGATAGCTTGCAAGCGTCTAAAGTATTCCAAATACTAAGAAAGGTCATTCCCATTATATTGGTAGGAAAGTCCAAAGTAGCTACAACACAGCAGATTGCTATTTCAGCTAAAAAACAACCCAAGTGTTGTACACTTGACCCTTTGAGAGAAACAATGAACATGTGAAAGAACTCCAGTATCACTATATCCAGGTAAGATGTCTGTTCAATAACCAAACAGGGTATATATACATCTATGCATAATGTAAAGTACAGTAAAACTGTGGATTTACTGTTTTTTAAAGAGAAATGAACAATGAAGCCAGTCAAACTGCACATAAACTCATCGTTGTGGATTAAGCTGGATACAGCCTGGCAAAAACACGCCGCAGGGGACGAAATGTGATTGGTCAGAGAACCAACGTGGATGTCCAAGGCCACAGAGGAGCTAACATAACCTACAAAATAAAAGTTCATCATTTGTGTAATGCTCCCAGTTGTTAGTATTCTTTAGATCAATGTGTCATGAATGACAATGTATGTTTCTGAGCAACAATTGTTGCCCATGTTATGGTTGAACAAGCTCATTTTGAGACATTCATGAAGTGTTTGGTGGTTTTAGTGAGTTCTGGAGGTGAGATTTACTGTTTGGCTAAGAAGCATTTTAGAAATGCAGACTAAATTGTTTTGTAATTGTGGATTCGGTATTGACTGAAGCTTGTTAGCAATTGTGAAAAACTGTGATTAAATAAACAGTGTAGAAATAATTCATAATCAATTCATGTATTTTATAAACCATTTTATTCTAGTCAAACATTTGCAAACCTACTCTAAATAAAAATAAAAATTGAAACCTTGAGACAAAAAGTTTGCTAAAGCCAGCACTAGTAGCTGTTGTTGCATTGGGTCCTCTTTGTGGTCTGAACAAAAGTCCACTGTGGGTAGATCTGAATACATACAAAAAAAATGTAATACAGCTTACAAAACCCAAAACACAAATTCGTAATTTGTAGAGAACCAGACTGTGACCACAACCTGATGAGGAATTGGTTGTGAGGTGCTGCGAATAGTCACTGACAGGAATTCAGTAACAATGGTCATACACAAATCTTGTACATATGAAGAGACTTCTGGGATCTCGATTAAAAGTAGGAACATGGCTGCTGTAATTTGGAGTCCTGTAAGATAAAAAAACTGTAATTACAATGAATTTATAGATGATACATGTGCTCTGCTTGAAATTAGGTGGCCAACCAACAGTGCTGTAACTAACATAGGGAAAGGTGGGTATGATTCCCCACTGATTATAATATTGTCAATGTCTATAAGTGAGGAGGCCCAGACATATATTTTTTTAGGGGGCCCATGATTCCTGGCCATGGTCCTGCCAACCAATACAAATTGTATATACCTTCGCACTTGACAGACAGAAATACACACACACACAGACACATGGACACACACGCACACACACATGCACACATGCACACACCCACACGCGCACGCACACACACACACACTCACACACACGCACACACACACATACAAAAAAGTGAGCAATTCAGTTATCTGTGTTCTATGCAGCTAGCCTACTGACTGATATTAATTTAATTGATTTAAATTAAATTAAATGTATTGCTGTTTAAAAAAAATGGAGATGTGTAGATTTAAAATGTAAATCAATTGTCGTGAAAGTAATTTCATTTAAATAACATTAACATTAACACAGACACACACATATATATATATATATATATATATATATATATATATATGTGTTGTGAAAAGAATATATATATATTCTTTTCACAACAATAAACTTGTGTGCTAACCGCACATGGCTGTGCCCTGATGACTGACTTGAAAGACATATAAACTCACTGACAATGTTGTGTTTCTGATAACTAACATGGTTCTCCATCAAACAAGTGGTGTTCCTAGTAACACAGCTCCGTAAAACATTAAGAGACCATTGCTCCCTTTTCTTTTTAGTTGCTTCCCAACTACTTTTTTTCCAGATTCTGTTTATGGACCTGGAAGGACCAACAGAACCAGACTTCCTATGTCACAACTCATTCCACCCCGAAACACATTGGGCAAGACATTGTCTTTAGACCTCAGTAGCTGAGGGCAGTTTCTGTGGAATAAGTGACCCACGTTCCCTCGTTCGTAGCTTGTCCCTCCTGCTGTCCTGTAAATAAAATAATCATTAATAATAATAAAATAATAGGACTATTTAGATAGCTTTGTTCAACTCCGAATTGTTTGATGGATTATGCTTGACATTTATTTGATTAATCTGTATTGTATTTGTATTGATTGTGTTTTTTATAGGAGGTGAATTAAGTGTAACATTTGAATTCTCTTTTTTTTCTCTCAGCTCTTTGTGTAGGTGTGTGTTTGTGTGTGTGTGTGAGTGTGTGTGTGAGAGAGTGATTCCACAGCAGCTCTCTGTGTGTGTGGTGTGTGTGTGAGTGTGTGTGTGTGTGTGTGTGTGTGTGAGAGTGTGTGTGAGTGTGATTCAACAGCAACTCTGTGTTTGTGTGTGTGTGTGTGTGTAGGTGTGTGCAAAAGGGTGTGAGGGCAAATGTGCTGTACTACTGTATTTGATTTCCTCTGAATAGCAGCTCTTTGGGTTTAGTGTAACAATGAAAACCCAACAGGTATCGCTGCTTAAGTCCTATTACTTTCTCTGTCATTTGGGAAATGTAAAAATTGCAGTCACTGCATCCACCAGCTGACTCTCTCTGAGAGACTGTCAATGGTAGAGTGTTGCAGTACTTGAAGATACAGAATTGTTGCTTTTTATTGGCTGATCCATCTGTCCATAAACATCAAGCATAACCTTATTGATTTGACATGTTTAATCTTGTAAACTTTGGCTGACAACTTGAGAGACTGTCATAGTCTTTTGTGATTCACTCAGAATTTGACCTGATCATTACTTTCACTAAATCCCATAAATTCCGAACAGTCCCACACTGTTTTCAGTCTTAATAAACTCAGCAATCAGCCTGGATACCAGGTTAAAAGAGCAAGTGCTTCATGCAAGAAAATAATTAAAGTGTATTTTTTACATTTTATTACTATCGCTTAGTGACCTCTTAAACTTTTCTCCTCATTAACGTGTGGGCATTTCCTAAATCCACTTTTACTTAAGCTTCAAAACCTTTTAATAATAATCTGCCCTCCTGATGGCTGAAATTGTTGGCGCATGGTGCTTACATGAAACGCAATGGGAGTAAAATCACTATAACATGTGTGTTATCAAACTGTATTCTGAAATGTTTTCTGAAAACTGAAACCGGTTTCCATTAATGCTCCACGGTGATGTGCTATTCCATACAGGCTGTGCATTAGGGCACATTTGACTTTGCAATATGAATCTATACCTGCTGCCTTACAATTATAGTTAAGAGGAGAATTCAGTCAAATGTACCTAGTCTTATTTGATTTTGTGGTTCCTCCATTTGGCAATCTAAAGATGAATGCACCAACTGCATGTAACCCTGGATAAGTGGGTCAGCTAAATGACTCAAATGTAATGTAAAATCAGCACAACGCATTTGATTAGCTGTGTTGACCTTGTATAAAACGACCCAAACTAAGACATGAACAAACCCCAGCCATTATATCATACCAGATCAACTAAATGGGCAGGTGGCAAGTTTTGGCGTGACTGTTATATACTGTTATATGCTGATAGATATACTGTTATTCCTGATCAGATCTCTTTAGGAGGATACATTAGCTATCAAAGGAATACAATAAACTGATCAACGACATCCAGTCCTTAATGTAATCTGACATTTCATGAGCTGTACCTTTTGTTAAGTCATATTATGATTCATATTATTCCTCCATCCCCAGTGAAGAAAAGCCCATGTGCTTCATTCCTAACGATCATGGCCGCTATTCATTTCAGACAGATGTGTGCGTGTGGCTGCCCTGACCTTGGTTGCCATGGTGACAGGGCACAGAGTTATTCACTGCCTGCCTGGAAACTGAGTTCCTGCTAATTGCTGTTGTCGTGGCAACGAAGCACCTGATGTAATAGTGGGAAAGGGCAAGAATCTTAACCCTTATTGATGCAGTCTAGCAGCTTGGGTACAGGACAATGTTGTATTGTTACCTACATTTCATTCATTTAGTAGAAGCTCTTGTCCAGAGTGACTAGTGCATATGTTTTCAGATAGCTAAGTGGAGCAACCACACACTCTGGTATTAGTACGCACATCATTGTCAACAAATGCACTATCAGCAACGTTGATGCTGACGGGAGAGAGAAACAATTAATAATAGATAATGCGAGCAGTATTTAAAAAGGAGAACGCTGGGGTGTGGTGGAGTTAATGTTGATTGGAAACAAAAATAGAAATGTATATATGAATACACCATAAAAATGTATTTAGTGTAAAATAAACACATGCCCTCAGTAAAACATTTTATTTTAAGTCATATGATACAATTGAATGTGGTCTGAATCTGGTTTTGGCTCAACTAAGGCAATATCTCGTGGACTGGGGGAAACTGATTACTGTGTGTTATGCTTTTTGTCAAGTCCATGGGTTTTATCATTGCTGTGCCTTTACATACTGTGTCACTTGTTTCAATAATAGTTGCCTAACTGGAAGGTCAGTATTTCATTTAACATTAAAAACAAGTCCTGCCATTAAAATAACAAATGCCTTAGTTGACTCCATCACAAACCCAACATCAGGTGAATCTAGGGCCAAATGTGTGTGATTATCCACTGCTACAGCAAAGCACCCATAATTGCCTCAACAATTTGTATAACCTCAGAATTTAATAGCAACGTTTGAACTCAAGTTTTAACTTACTGTATTGTGGACGTTGGTGACATTTTACTTCTCTTCGATCCTTGAGGCATAAGACTCCAACAGGCCAACACCAAATGGTCCTTGATATGACCCCAAGTCATCTCCTTGTTGATGTCCAACAAAGAGCTGGCTTAACACTAATATCTGATTCCATCCTCAGGACTTGACCTAGGCACTTGAGATTGGATTGCTTGACATGACCCAGAGCGACCATGACACATCTACGGCTGTTGCATGACCCCTGTTGAAAATGAATCTTTCTAGACATGTTACAGGTAGCATTTCGTCATGTAAACCACACTCACAGTCA
The DNA here is from genome assembly GCA_016801105.1 of Esox niger. Classification (NCBI taxonomy): domain Eukaryota; kingdom Metazoa; phylum Chordata; class Actinopteri; order Esociformes; family Esocidae; genus Esox; species Esox niger. The sequence goes on from JACXGJ010000436.1 coordinate 95,284, forward strand.
CCAGTCACCTCCAACAAGAAGAAAAGACGGTTTAATGAGAGATGGCATTTCATCGAGTGTTTCTTACTTGACTGCAGGGTCTTGTATAGATGGCGGGATGTCATTTTCACTCCCCCTTGGCCCTACAGAGCGACAGTGTGATGGGGTAGCACCCATTGAGGGGTACAGGGTTGTCATGGTTGACTGACACCTGCACTCCTACAGTTAACCCTTTTATGACGGATGGCCACCCCCCCAAAAAAACATAGGCAAAATAATATAAAACACAAAAAACCCAGAATAAGAAAAGGTGATTTTCTGTCACATGTCAACACATTATACAAACCAAAATGCATGTCACTGTCAGTTGCAAATCTTGTATCTCAATCGGGTGATTTAAAAAAAATGTTTTATTAATCAATACCTTTTTTTTGCCACTATGAATGTTGCACAACCGTTTGACTAATTACTATGATTTAAAATTGCTTGTCATAAAAACTATTTTCGCTGCAAAGTGGGTGGACAGGCAGGTTTTAATTCAAATATAGCAATTATCTTCTTCTCTGCACTGATAATAGATACAAATAACACTTTTTATTAATGTAATTGATAAATTAGGATATTGTTGATTGGATTAGAATGGTTGGGAGCTTGTCTGCCGGTGGCTAAAGTAGAAAGAGCATGCCTGGACAGTAGGGATTGAATATGACCCTGAGTTATTAGGCATTATCAAAAGAAATTGGTAACAAAGTAGGCCACACAAATTGTGTTTCTGTCCAACTTAATGCCACCCTTTGCAATCAATGATAAGAAAACCCCTTATATCCACATTCAATGTGTTCAAAAATCTCAACTCCATTATAACATATATCTTCTGGAAAAATTCCAATTATTTATTGAGATGTGTGAATATCAGATCGAAAATGTAGCCAGATTATGACCTTTCATAAGGTTGCGGTAATTAATGTTAAAATTAGAACTCTTTCTTAACTTCCTGAAAAGTTGCCTTTTATATGTAAGGTTTATATCTGACAGTGAGTGAATTTCATTTTATTTTGTCCATAGTTAATGTTTCACAAGTCACAAATATATGTAATTCAATGCACAGTAATTATTAAAGGTGTTATTTTATTTTATAATGGTCACTAATGCAGTCTATTTTGCTTCCACTCAAAGTATTTTCTAATGTAGCCCTTCATACAGGCTTCTAGATTGCCCATTTCACCCTACAACATTCTATAGCAATACTTAAAAAATTAAAATTCAATAAATATCACAATCTGTCCTTAGATAATTATTCACAAAATATTGAATAACTTATTTCACTGGTTTTCAAACTTGTTCATGACCAGGACCTCTAAAAATGATGAGCCCATCGCCAAAGACACATTACAAATATTTAAAAATATATTTACCCCACTGGCTCAGTAGATAAACCATATCATACAGCCATACCTATTTATCATTTACAGTATCTCTATTTCTTTCAATCTAAAGGCTACATGTACATACTGTGTATAATATGACTTACTCTGAAGACTGCATGTACATACTGAATATAATGTGACTTACCCGGATGACTATTTGTACATACTGTATATAATATGACTTAACCTGAAGACTACATGTAAATACTGTATATAATATGACTTATCCAGAAGACTGCATGTATATATGGTATATAATATTATTTACCCTGTAGGCTACATGTACATACTGTACATAATTGTATTTACCCTGTATGCTACATGTATATACTGTATATAATATTATTTACCCTGTAGGCTACATGTACATTCTGTATATAATATTATTTACCCTGTAGGCTACATGTACATTCTGTATATAATATTATTTACCCTGTAGGCTCCATTACCATAGTATATATAATAGTATTTACCCTGTTGGCTACATGTACATACTGTATATATTATTCACCCTGTAGACTATATGCACATAGTATACATAATAGTATTTACCCTGTAGGCTACATGTACATACTGTACATTATATTATTTACCCTACATACACAAAATTGGGCAGAAATCCTACCTTTAATTTAGGTAAATATTTTTTAAAAAATTCAAATATGCTTTGAAAATATGTAGTGGAAATAGATTACTTTGAGAAAAGACTTGACTCGTAAAAATATAAGGACTAATCAGGGGGAGGAAAATGAAAAAAAACTCCAAAAAGCCATAAACCCCGGTCCTTAAACCCAAACACAATGTTGTCAAGATTAGACAACACTAGAACATGAAAGCTTAGTAGAAGTTTGCTTCTAACTACTGACCTCACAACCCTTATTTCATAGCCAGCTATGATATCTCAATACAGGTGTTGTCGGTGAAAGCGTTGTTGCCACCTGAGGAGAGGCCTGTTACAACACAAAGACACGTGAAGCGCTAACAGCTGATATTAAATTGAGTGCTGTCCCCTGGTGATGTAGGCTGTGAACGTACTGGGTGAGGAGAGCAAGGCCTCCTACAGGTTCTGACAGCCGCTCACACTGTTCATAACGGCCCCCCATAATGCTCCTGTCTGTCCCCCATACCTCTTCTCCTAGACTCTATACTGCTTCTCAGAACTCCCGCCGCTCACAACCATTCACTGCTTCATCTCAGTTTGTCTTTATCTCTGTTCGGCTCCAGGAGTTCATCCAACCAGAGTAGAGTAGGCGTGTGTGCGTGGTGCGTGTGTGTGTGGGTGTGTGTGTGTAAAGGAGTCAGGGGGCAGCTGTCGGTTCCTGAGGAGGTAGAGGTCAAACTCTTATCAAAGGCTGGACCTATAATTGTCAACAACAGTCTCTTTATGGTCTGGTGAGATGCTAGATCTATGTCCCAAAAGAGAAAGAGATCTGCTGTCTTTTATTTCTGGGCCTCAGACTTTTTCGTGTACTCTTTCTCTTTCTCTTTTTTGATGTGCAGAAAATATTTTAAGAACATTATTTCTGCCTCTCTGTAAATCAGAACGGTTTCATCTGTGAAGTTGCATAATTTAGCTTTCGAAGACTTCACTGTAGTTATGTGCATAAAACACACCTTTACAGCCCCTTTCAGAACCAAGCAATGTATTCAGAACACTGGAGTTCTGGCCTCTGGCTTAGGCTGATTTGAATGTTTTAGAGCTAACCCACGAACATGTTTCCGTCTTCGCACATCCTGGGACTATTGCGGTGGAATGAGCCTCTATGAGCTCGGACTCAGCCTGGTGATTGGAGGTTTGCTGGTGTCGTTGTATTATACTTTGCAAAGTGGGTGGAGCTACATCCTGCTTGGTTGGCTCTGTCCGGGGTTATCTTCAGTGTCCTCTGACGTCTGGGGTCTATGCTGCAGTAGTCCATGTACCTGAGGGCTGACCTGAAATTTATCTGCTATCCAATCTTAGGTAAGATCCCTCAAAAAAAAATCTTAGCATTTTTGTCCTAATGTCATGTTGTTTATTAGGATGACCTGAGCCCTAAGATGATGCCCTAGTAATCACTGGACTGACCATTCTTGTTGCAGTCCAAAGTTCAGCTTGATTATGCTTAATAACCCCTGGTTGTCACTGTTCCAATTCCACCTGATCGTGCTTATCAAAATTCTGTTGAAAGACCCAGATTTCCACATGTAATGTCAACATATGGATGTCTTGATTAAAAATATTGCCTCGAATGCACATCTATCCTTTTGAAGAACACTCCGCACAGCCAGTAGAGGACTGGCCACCCCTGAAGTTTGGCTCTTGACTAGGTTTCATCCTTGATTCCAACCATTCTAAGGAGCTTTTCCCTACCACCTTACTTGGTGTTGTTTACACTTAGGTGTTTAGGCAGGGTGTCTGTGTCAGCTGTACGTGACGACTGCTGATTTAAAAGGGTGCCGTAAATGAATAGATTTTATATGCACACCATGTATTTATATACTGCAGCGAAAACTTCCCATACCTTCATTTCTTGTTTTTGATGTGCCATTGGTTATTTGTACAGTATATTATACAGCTACATGACTGGGATTCTTCCGCAATGTTAGATCTAAAAAAACAAAAGCATTTCTCTGAATCGGCTATTACCTCTACTAATCTGGGTACACCGCCAGTAAACTTGTATTTAAAAGAGACATACATCACATAAACCTTTCAGCGGTGTATTGACAATATTCTTCTTTGTCATTAATAAAACTCTGATCTGTTTGCCTGTGTCTTCAGTGCATTCCAGACCTGAAGTCTCATTTAATCTCTTAAGTGCAGCAGTGTGAGTAAAATTAAGGACAATCAGAGATGCATGGTCTCGGCCCCACAGGCCTCTCATTGGTTCCATTAAGGTATTCAAAGCCATCAGACCTGCAGGTACAATTACCCTGAACATGGTGTTGTGGAAGAAACAGATGGCTTAACTCTGCAGCTGTAATTGGGGAAGAGTGTGTTATTTCAGTCACTGAGCCACAGTAATCACACAGACATGCTCTCCCCAATAAGGGTAAAAGATATGAACGACCACCTGTTTGTGAGTCTGATTGTCTAATAAGTGGTGGAGGTAGTAAGACAGGGAGGAGGAAATATACTGCAGGCTCCATCTGCTCCGGAACAACCACTAATAGATTGAAAACAACCTGAATCTGTCATGCTGCAGTCTCACAGGAACAATATCAACAACCTACCCTCTGGAACCATTGATTAACCAACGATCAATAACAGGGTAGAGGCTAGTGTGTAACCATTGCTTTATTGATTAATTTGATGAGATGATTGTGAGATGTGAGTCATTATAAACTAGATTGATTGATTTAAAACAGGACACAAGAGTCTACTGTATGTTTCCTCGACATATGATGTTTCCCAACCTTATGTTCCCTCAGCTTAATATCTAATATCTATATAAATCTATTTCCAACAACCCTATGTTCCCAACGTTTGGAGAGATTTACACTATTGACAGTAAAGTAGACACATTTTGTAAATGGTTGCTTATCCTTTGAATACAACAATCCCCTGAAGTCTGAGAACCATAGAGATCCTAATTTCTGGTGATGGTCAGACAGATTTACTTTCTGCTGATTTCAGGTCCTTTTGGCTGAGGGAACATATGGAACATAGGTTAAGGAAACATAGATTTTGTCACTGAAAAAAGCTATGATTAATTCAGGAGCTACTGAAAAGAGGCGTGTAAGTGCTCCACCTTTAACCGTTACCGAATCAAGGTTATCTGGTGCTGGCTGCCACCTTGTGGTGTGACAATATTATTAATAAAATAAGCAGAAAAGAAGATACAATTATTTCATACTACATTTGCTAACGCAATCAGAAATACAGACATAAATTAGTATGGATAGAAATAAATGAAAAGTGACCAGTGCTCATAGTGTACATAGATCATGGTCTAGCTGCATTTCTGGGTCAGTGTATGTTTGTGTGGCTGTGTAAGAGTGTGTCTGCTTCAGTACCTGAGCAATAATGGAAATTATGCTTCATGATAGGTTGGCTCCACTGCTGCGAAAAAAGCAATCCAGATTATCACTTATCAGCTTTGCAAACATTATAATGGCAAAATATGTTACTTACTAAAATATGAAGTTTCATTAAGCAACTACAGCTCTAGAAAAAATTATGAGACCACCACTCCTTATTCTTTCCTTTCCAAAAAAGTCAAAAAGGAAGGATTTGTGTGAGGAACAGACGGGTTAAAATTAAAAGATTTCATGTTTTCCGGAGCTGAATATTTATCTACTTTTATTCATATAATGGGGTTACAAAGTTGGTCATCTGAGTTGCTGTTTCCTGAGTGGTAGAGATAATCTTTTATAAATATTCTGCCCTTCACATTTACCTGAAGCAGTTTGTGTGTGTGGTTATAGAGGCCCACTGTAGGCATAATGTGACAGGTCCTACTCGGACTCCAACCCAGGTCCTTGTGAGGATTTCACTCATTGCACAGCACTGTACTCGCTGGCCTCTGTTACACATACATATGATACATGAGCTATGTATTTGTGTGTGAGCTTGCAAAAGCTTTTAAAGTCCGATCTACGGGCTCCCAATCAGCTGCACATTTTCATTCTCCAAATCATAGATAAATCAATTAAAACCAATGTATTTTATTAAGATCTTTTTATATCAGCAATTATCAAAGTGCTTAGGCAGAAATGTATACAAAGTGGGTAGGAAAACATCCTAGCTGAGTTGGAACCTAACCAAATATACTATGAATTAGTCAAAATAAAATACAATAGAATTCTGCAAAGTATTGTAATGAATTAAAATATAAATTGTTTGTATTTGTGACATGCAAATACATTTCCAAGTAACCCCATTAACCTCAAAATCATTATTTGTAACATTAACATACTTTCACTCACTATGACTGTGGGTGTTTATCAACTTCAGCTGATTGCACTGACTGTAGGTTTCTCAGGATATAAAATAAATAAATGTCAATGTAATTATATATACATGCTGTCCTCCACCCTGAAAGGACCCCACTTCCCAAATACTGTTTAATCTCATTTTAGAGCAGAATGAGTAAAGAATCTAGACTAACACCTAGGATTTATTACTTCCAGCTACTGAGTTCTCTGCATTGCATACAATTAATTTGACATAATCCAAACCTGAATATGGCCCTATCAAACAGTAGGGCCGTCGGTTATACTAACATATTACATTGGGTTTGTAAAATAGCATGCTAACTAATAAAGTAATCTTGAGTGGTATTGATTCAACTTTAATTACTTCCAGAATTTGCCCCAAGTGCCAAGAGGGCTCAATATCATCAAAAACATGTGCTTTTAAACATGGAATGTTATGTCTACTTGAGGTAAAACAACGATTCTACCTAGATATTATGTATATACGTATGAACAACGTTTTACACATCCAGCCCAAAATAGATTACATTTTTTTTTAATTTTGTTCGCAAAAGCTCCTGACTGCATCTTGTGTGGAGGACATCAACCACTGAGCAGAGGAATGCAGCGTCTTTATCTGTTACCATGGTGATTCCCTTTACTACACATACACACCTTGCCTACATACTATGTGACATGTTCACTGGTTCTGTTCTGAACGGTTCTCCAATGTGAGCCTGTAGATGCAATAACACGGCATCGTTTATTTCAGCCTTCAGGAACAGATCAGAGCCCAGGGCAGATGTAGTTATTTTACCAGTATGACAGCTTGGGGTTAGAAACACATCAATCCTGACCCCCCTCTGTCTGATAGTCAGAGTAAACAGCCCTAGTGACTGTGATCCATGATGATCTTTACTTTGTTGCAATTTGTTTCACTAGGAGATTGCCTAATGTCTACACAATAAACAGATTATACAGAAAACCGCCATACAAAGCTGATGTGTTCAGACACATGGTTTTCCTTAACCCTTTAAATGCGTAGGAGATATCCACGATATGCAGTGTGTTTCATGATGTGTTGCACATCTCACCCATGTCAGAGCTTTCACATTGAGAAGTGGTTACATGGCATGGTACCCGTAGTTACCGGGCGTTCTCTGGACCTCACCACCCTCCAAACAGCCATGTGACAGGGATGCGGACCGTAATGCACACAGCGCTCAGGATATTTGTGGTGGTCCTCTGAGGTGCCGGACATCCTCAGGCCATCAGTTACGTTCATGCCGGGAAACATGCTTTCTCTCGAGTCAATAATCAGCTCTGTTGTCGTTCAATGTTGGTGGTTGAGGCTGTCGTCCCGGCACTGCTCTGACAGGGCTCCAAACTGTTCTCTGTTGGCTGTCTCAGCGTCACTGGAGATCGGGCCAACAACTTTTACGGTTGCAAACCGATTTCTGTGTCATCAGCAATCTTGGAGTGGGAACGGTACTTGGCAACGCAGTCATGGGTGAACAGGGGGGAGATGAGGGGAGTGAGCACACGTCATTGGTGGGCCCATGTTGGGTCACTGATGTGGAGGTGATGTTGCCTGCCCTCACCACCTGTTGTCGGTCAGTCCAGAATCCAAGGATTCATTTATGCAAGGCTTTTCATTGACCATAGGGGGCACTGTAGTTCCATGGGACTGACTGGTGAATTAAAGCTACACAGCTTCAGTGGTCACCTACGGCCACAACATAACACACACACACACACACACACACATACACACACACACACACAGTCATAGACTCAAAGTGGGACTCCATTCAATTGAGAAAAATGGAGGAGGCGGGAGAGAAGGAAGAGAGAAAGTGTAAAGCAAAGCATGACAATGACACACAAACAAATCCTGAAGAGACGATTTAAGGACAGCTAAGGTCGGATCAGAAGGCTTAAGGACCACTGCGGCCCCTCCTCTCCCCCACCCCACAACAACCTTCCTTACAGCACAGTCCTGTTTACCGTGCCTGGCTGCATGTGTAACGTGCTGTTGGCTCCGTGCTCCAGGACTGCCATACTGGGATACTGACTTGGGCACAGTTGAAGCTTTGTTGGCTGCTGCCATACCTCTCACAGACCTCCCATTGTAACAGCTGGGCAGTGTTGCCATGCAGACCCAGCCCCTCAATGGCCTAGCGTGGTCACACAGTTTGGACCTGGGCCAACCAAACTCTGCCCCGAGACCTCAAGTCCCCCGTCTCAGTCTGGATGGCCCAATGACAAGGGGGTGTTCCCTTTCATATGCACTCCTGACGTCTGATTGTGGGTGTCTTCAAAGAGAAATACGTAAAGGATTATAGGAGGTGAGGGGGCCAGACTGAAATCAGGATATAGATTTCAGAGAGTTGGCTGGCATTTACAGCTGTATCTGCTCATGGTGACTCAACTACCACATCAGACTGAGAAAAGAACATGGAAAATATGTTTTTGGGAGAAAGAGAGATAGAAGAGAGATAGTCTTGACCTGACAGAAAGAGAGAGTAAGAAAATAAAGGGTAAGAGAAACACTCTAGACCAAATAGAGTGTCAGATACTCTTGAGTCTAAACCTTACAGAGAGACAATTAATGTCGACCTGACAGAGACAGATAATGCAGACCCAACAGAGAGAAAGATAATGTAGTCCTAAAAGAGAGACAGATAATGTAGACCTGATAGAGAGACAGATTATGTAGCCCAGACAGACGTGCACCTATGGACAGGTCATTAAAGAACAAAAGATCAGAGCATCCCATTGGCTGAACAGTTTGTGTGTGTGTGTGTGTGTGTGTGTGTGTGTGTGTGGGAAAATAGCTCAGATCTCCTTGATGTAGGAATGGATTGCTGGTCTAATGTTACTATCAGATAGAGTCCTGCAACTCTCCACTGTTTCCTTTATGTCAACTCAAGACGGGGAGTCGGTGTGTCAGAGCCCATGCGTGTGTGCTGCGGCTATCAGATACGTGCTTGGTGTCTGAGACAGACTGAAAGGAGAGGAGTGAAGTCATGGTGTAGGGTTCGTGTCGGGGACAGGAGGAGGGGTGCAGGTGAGATCCAGGCAGTTCTGGGTGGGAAGAGACAGGAGGTAAGGAGCGATGAGGAGATGGCTGGAGGTGGTCAGAGAATGTCTGGGGTCTGACTCATCATCACATCCGCCTTGTTCCTCCACTAGTGACATACAACAAGGGAACAGGCTGCCATTCAACTATACATCTCTTTCTTTCCCCCGTCTGTCTGTTTCATAGAGAACGGAAGAGACACGGAGTAAAGAAAAGCCAAGGTTCTCTTTCAGAGCCGAAATAGAGCCACTGGTCACCTAATTCACTGCAGCCCTCGGACGATGACTGACTGACCGCTGTGAATCGCCCTCCTATTCAGACCCTCCTATTCATCCGTCTCTTTTTCTTCCCCCTCCGTCCTTCTGAATGCAATCTCATTTCGGGATCCTCGCCCCCCTGTGGTCCCCGAGTTGGTGTCAGCCTCCACGTCCCTCAGTCAGCCCAACAGGGTGGCTCTGAGGTGGGGCTGTGTTCGCCACATTCGTGCCCATGTGTCTCCACTGAGGCACACTGCCTACCTCTGTGTGGCTGAGCTGGACTGGTTAACCCCTTAGACACCGACACCTCCATCCGTGTTAATATACGCTGACTTTGTGGTTGTTACAGGACGCTGGTTGACACCACCCAGAGTACTTCTGATATTTATTGTGATCTAGTGCGTCCAATAATGAAATCTTTTGCAGGTCTCCCAAAGAAACAAGTTAACCCTCCTGGTCAGCCCTTTAAGTGAGCAGTCACCATAAATAGATGGCTAGCAGAACCTGGTTTTACCCAGTTTCTCTAACTTAATGCTCAAGTACAATGTACAGTACCTAAAAAGGATTATAACCTTGACAATATGGAGTAGCAGCCATCGGTTCATGTATAATTTACAAAACGTCTATATTTTTTTAAACAAAACCTTAATGGGGGACTATGTAGGAGCTATTAATTTTTTCATTTGAACATAGAGCAATGTTTCGCAGTGCAGGACATTTAGTACACTGGGTGTTGCAGAAGGACCTTCCTGGGAGTTCAGTGTGATTTCTGACACAAGTACTCCAATGCGCATCGTTATTTTCTATCAGTCCTTTAAACATGGACATCGTTTGCTTCATCTATCTAGGAGTAACACCAGACGACAAATTCTTCCCAGCGCGTTGGTGCGTTCTCTCGGCAAGGCACACGGGGATGTCTGTGGCGTTGGCCCTGTGTGTGACAAGGTGTTCCTAACGGAGAAGATGCATTCAACCTGCACAATCTTCATAAGAATAGACACACTGTGTGAGTGAACAGTATATGTGCTGGTTTAGATCCTGTATATTCTGTAAAGCTCTTTGATCATAGTGCATGTGGCTGTGTGCTGAACAGTGTCGATTCTGATGTCTTCCTCTGAGCTGCACTACTCATACATTACACTGTTTAAGACATGGCGAGGGATAGATCCACCACAACTCCTTCTTCAATTCAGGCCCCCTCCTCAGTTCTGCAAAGTGCTAAGTTCTACAGAAGGTAAACAACACAAAAACTATAGAAATCCTATTGTTTGTAAATATTTCATAGTGCTTTATTACATAGATAAAAGGCAGCTATAGAAATGGCAGGTTACAATAGCTTCAAAATAAATATGTATAAAAAGGTTTGTAAAACAAAACCAGAAAATGTAGGGTTGTCAATGTGTTGCTTGTCATCTCCTCATCATACATAAAATGATCATTATTAATTACAAATGTAAGATTCAAATGTCAAATGATTAACAAAGAACCATTATAAATTGCATATGTTTCTGTAGTAAATTGCAAATAATTTACAAATTTAAATTTGCTCACATTTTTCCATAAATAAATGTCTCCATTTAAAGTACAGTGCACGGAGTTTCAGGTATACTATGCTTTTTTATAAGGGATGCCAAGCCCAAATGATACCATTCAAAAGTCTGGGGTTACTTAAAGATGTCCTTGATTTCCATGAAAACATGAATTCAGATTCAATAGGAAATATTGTAATGGACAAGTTTAGAAATGATAATTTTTTATTCCTTTCATTTGGTCAAAGAATCCTCCATTGGCAGCAATTACAGCTTTCAAGCTGGTCCAACAACAGCCCAATAGGGATGAGATCTGGTGACTGAGCTGGCCACTCCAATATGGACAGAAAACCAGCTTTGGAGCTGTGCTTTGGGTCATCTTCCTGTTGTAGGAGGAAATATGTTCCAATCAAGTGCCATCCAGTGGGTATGGTATGGCGTTGCAAAATGGAGTGAATGCCTTCCTTCTTCAAGATCCCTTTTACCCTGCACAAATCGTCCACTACACCACCACTAAAGCACCCCCAGACCACCACACTGCCTCCACCATGCTTGACATATGGGATCAGGCACTCCTCCAGCATCTTCTCATGTGGTTTTTCTCTCACAAATATTATTTTATGTGAACACCTAAAACTTAATTTGTCCATAACACTTTTTCCCCCAATCATCCTCTGTGCCGTATTGCTGTTATTTTGTCCATCATAATCTTTTCTTTTTATAGCCTATTCTGAGACATGGCGTTTTCTTAGCAACTCTGCCAAGAAGTCTAGCAGAGCAGTACACAGTGTTGTACGAGATTCTTGGCAATTTCTCACCTTCATTTCTCGGAACATGATTGCTGATGAGTTTTAGAAGAAAGTTCTTTGTTTCTGGCTATTCTGAGCCTGTAATCGAGCTGTGCTAACATAATTGCATAAATATAACATAAATATGTAGATATTCCATTAAAAAACAGATGTTTACAGCTACAGTAGTCATTCACAACATTAGCTATGTACACTGTATATTTGATCAATTTGATGTTATAATTGACAAAAAATTCACAAAGAAATGATAAAAAATTAGCTTTTCTTTTACAGACAAGGATAATTCTAAGTGACCCCATGCTTTGAATGGTAGTGTATTTTAGAAACATTTTAAGTGCATTTTTACCATAAAAGCATTGCAACATCCAGCTATCATTTCTCTTAATGTTTAAATAGTCTAGTAAGTCATAAATGTGAGTAGAACAAAGATTTGCCTCCCTGGATATAACAAACCAAGATCATACCTCTCCAGAAATGTTATGAGAACAGTCTTTACCGTTCAGATGACTAGAACATACTGATACATACTTTCCCTCACACGCACGCACGCACGCATGCACACACACACACACACACACACACACACATTCACAACCTCCTGCATTTGGAGCCTAGCTTAGATGCACATTCTGAGTAGCCTAGCCTTACCATTTTCCATTCTCCCTGTGGCATCTCAAAGTGTGCATTGCCTAGTCGGTGTTCATGTCATCATGTTGTTAACAAACCAACAGAATATTATACTTGGGAATGAACTCTGAATGCTTTTGGCTTAGACACACGCATTGACTGACTGTATCTGTTCAGTCTAGTCCTCCAACACCCACAAGAAACCAGGACACATCAGGTTCCAGGCAGTGATGCGGTATAAGATTAACTATGTCAAAACAATTGGAGCCGGTAATTAAAATGAACATGTTAACATGACAGCCCTAATAATTCAGCTACAATAGCATTTAACAAGCCCCTCTCTCTCTCTCTCTCTCTCTCTCTCACTTCCCTCCTTTTACTCTCAGCAATAGTGGGGAAATGGTCAGTCTCTGTATGGAATGTTCCCATTCCATTTTGTCATTTTTATGTCTAACCAGATCCCTAAATGCTTGACCGAAAAGCAAGCAGGTAGAAGGCAACTCTACCAAATCTGTTTCTGTCACAGTTACAGGCCTCCCTCTTTCTATAGTCCCTCTGAGTTCCTTAAGGCTCAGTGTCTCAACCCCCTCAACCCCCTTCTCATCTCCCTCTGCCTCCCCAGCCCCTCTATGCTCCCAGCCACACTGCAATACTCTAAAAGTCTTTCCACAGACCCCCTACCATACACCCCTCTGCCTTTGGCCACTTTTACCCCAATTCTTTAGTAAATGCTTATCTCTTTGTATTCCTCTCCATTCCCACCCCCTTCCAGCCTGGTGACCTTCTCTCCTGCATTCTCCTCTCATCACCATCCCTGTCAATTCCTCCCATTCTAGAACTCATACTGGGAGATGAACATGGTGACCTTGGTGATGTACCTCGCCAGCAGGACCGGTTTGTCCAGCTCGGTCATCTCCACTTCTGCCTCCAGTACAGCAGGGCCCGGCACTGGACTCACCAGCATCAGCTGGCCCGTCTGACGGTCCGAACGCTGCACTGTGAAGTGGCGCCTGGCCTGCCCGCGGCCCAGCAAGGAGAAGCGCAACGTGTCACCCATGGGACGGAGGGCCGAGACGCGGAACATGGTGCGCGGTGCCGACAGGTTGGACACGACAGACAGGTAGTGGTGGGAGATGGAGTTGGGAGCCTGAGGGCACAACTTGTTGTCCACAGAGCAGGGGTTCCTCTCACAGCGCCTGGGGAAAGGGGACAGGGGCATGGCATTACGGGACTGTAACGAAGAGTCACATGCCCGGGGAAAATATTTCGGATTAACTAGGTGCTCACAGGGGTGACGTTTTGCTGTAGGTGGCATTTCGTATGCGGGGACAGTCCACACGTACACACTGGAATCCTCCGTAGGTGTTTATGCACATCTGGTCTCGTGTGCAGTTGGTCTGTCTGGTGGCGCACTCGTCAATGTCTGTATGGGGGGGAAGAAATGGAGACGGAAAGCCACCAAATTAAGGTCTGTTGATTGCTTTTTTTGTATTACGCAGTTCAAGTTCTATTGCAATCAAACAACGTATGATGTATTGAAGTATTATTGTATGTATTGATGTATTATTGTATTGCATCTCTGTACAAATACAGAGTTCTGTTATATAAATACATATATATATATCAGAGATGGACTCAAGACCACAACACTGGAGATCCAGACCAAGACCAAGGCCAACCCTTGGACACCAAGACCAAGACAAACTTTGGAGACCCAGACCACATCTATCTGGTCTCAAGACTGCCAGACCAGGGCTCCGTCTCTGATATATATATATATATATATATATATATAGGGCTGGAAATTACGCTTGCCTGCTCTCCTCAGGTGAGTAATTTACATTTTGGGCGAGTCTACTTTTAAAACGACTAATGCGTCAAGCAAATTAACATTTATTGGTTTATTCAAGTGAGTTTGAATGCGGTGAGTGAAAATAATGAGTCATCAGCCCTTGTATTATGAGCAGGGGCGAAAATCTGATATAAAATTTGGAGCGGACAATTACATAGAATGTTCTCAAGAGCAATTTTTGAGGGGGACATGCTTGTAAAAGTAGTGCTTGTAATACTGTACTGTTTTAGTTTGAACCATCGGTTTGCTTGCTACTGTAGCTCTACAAATCCAGCTATTGTGAGTGAACACTACCAACATAAAACAAATTTACCGGATTGGCCTTGTGTTAGCAACGTGCATTGAGTGCCTTTCAAACAGTAGACATGAAAAAACCCAGTGTATGTATTGTCACCTTGCCAGCTAAGGAACAATACATACACTGGACTGCAAGCTTTTCTCATTGAATCGAATTCAAACAGACGCAAAAACTGGTTGATGTTACAGTAGCATGCTAGCAATCATCAGTTAATTGCTAGCTTACATTTCAAGTGAACTGTAATTGAATGCAGAGAAAATGAAGGCCGGTGATGATTAGAAAATTGTATTTGGTGGTAGAAGAAAATAAATTAACATATTCTTTGTTTGACCAACTTACTGAAAGTCAACCACCAACAACAGACTGTCAGATTCCCACAAATATACGATATGCCACTGCTGAAGGCTGGCCACCCCTTTTTGGCTGGCAGTGACTGCAAAATCCAACATCTTTGCCCATTCATTCATACAAAATAAGGAAACAATATTGCTTTTTAGCTATTAGGAGCACAAACATTATACTACAGTCAGGCAAACAATTATTTTATGTCACTGCCTTTTGACATAAAATAATGGCAACGTTATATAGAGAAAACTGAGTATCTATTCATTCTGCTTCCATCAAAGTGGATGAATGACCCAACCCGGTGGCCAGAGGTGTCATATCTTGATAGGCTTGATACAACTACCTTATTAAATCTCCAGATAATGTATTTATAATGTCAGTCACTTTATTTTGTTGTTTTGGTAGTCTGTCCAATGTGACGTTTCCGTAAACTAATAAAATTGCTGACATGTTTAGCAAGTTAACAAACTAGCACCCTGCAACAATAAGGTAAGCTACAAATGAATGATGTGTATTGCTACAATAATTTGCAATGAACAATTACATCTGTTGCATAATAAAATGCTTCCCTATCATTTTCTTATCATGGCATTATTGCAGCATTTAGACACATTTGAATTGGAATTATTATGATGGTAATCATGACATAAAATCACTTCAGTGAAGTGCATTTTCAGAATGTTCTATGTACAGTTCTGTGCATTGCATTTTCAATGCAACATCAACATTCACTTTTTTGACCTGTGATGAGGTGTTTGACATAAATAAACGTGCTGACAGGACGTCCATAATTTACCATTTTCACCTTCTATGCGGATGGCCTGAAGCCACAGATCTCATCTTTTGCTTTTCTTCCCTTATTTGTTACAACGCAAAACACAAAACAGCATGTTACCACTAATATTTCCAATTTTGCGCCGTTGTTTTCTACACTTCTAGGGCGCTCGTTACCTCCCAGAGGGGTGCGTGGTCGTTCGGACTAGAGGAAAGTGACGTTCAGCTGCTCTCATATGAGGCTCTTAATCAGTCCGGCAGACTCGCCT
This sequence comes from Esox niger, assembly GCA_016801105.1. Taxonomy (NCBI): domain Eukaryota; kingdom Metazoa; phylum Chordata; class Actinopteri; order Esociformes; family Esocidae; genus Esox; species Esox niger. The sequence goes on from JACXGJ010000436.1 coordinate 111,428, forward strand.
TAAAATAAAGAGTTGGAACCGTTGCTAAGCCCTGCTCCCCAGGTTACTGTAGCTACCAAAACTGTAAGGATGTGTTAAGTAGACAGAACGATTTTAACCTGTTAGGGTGTTTTATACATATTTGTCATGATTACTATTCAATACCAGCCACAGTAATATCAGGATCATTAGCCTTCCAGCTGCCGTTAACGTACACTGAATGTAAAGTAAACGTTACATATCCTGAATTCCGCCTACGTTTGAGTGAATACTTTAAAAAATGTTTTGGCTAATTACACTTGATTGGATATTTTTGGGTGACTTGCAGTTACCAAACTGTTCTCTCATTATAATGGGATTTATATTATATTGTGCATAGACAAATTTAGCATAAATACTGGAAAATAAATAGAAAACATTTAGAAAACTAAATAGAAAAGTACTAGCCCTGTTCGTTACTTTGTGACAATGGATCATTTTGCAGTGTTTAAAATTTTTCCAGAGCTGTATATATGAAACACCTCCACCTGTCAAAATCATATTGACTGGTGGACCACCAACGATCTGATTACCGTGTCCCATGTTGCACCTTTTACCTTAGTTGTGACACTACCTAACATACCAAAACCACGAGTAAGTCCGGTACTAATAAAATTGTATTTTGTCACATGTTAACCAATATAGCTGAACAGTTGCTCTAACACTGTATCAGTGGCTCTAGGTTCTAACCTAGTTGTACTGAGAAACATTTTAAATACCAGACGTAAATACCAGAAGTCTACAGTAATTTGAAATACATCATAGAATTTTTTTTGAAAATGCGCCACATGTTTCTCATGTTTCGTGCCAATTGTTAAACCCCCCCCCTGTTAAACTATGAGAAAATCTAGGGCACCTGGATTAATGATAAAATGAAAAATGCAACAGTAAAAAAAAACAGGTCAGGCCGCTCGGAGGATTTGTTGACCCTAAATGAAGAAATAGGCTAACCTGAGCGCAAGTAATATAAGATCTTAGATTAAACATAAACTTCATCACGAGACAGAACAAATGTTACTGATGGGCAAAACTAAACCAAAGACCAACAAGATATACTGAGGAAGGAAGAACTTAAATAGCGACAGTGAGCAGGAACACAATTGAGGACAGGAACAACAAACAGGTACCTGTGATCCAAATAAGGGAGATATGGTGTAGAATGTCACTGGCACAGCAAGCCAGCCAGAGCATGACAGCAACAATGTTACATTTTCTACTCATCAAACAATACACCAGTTTAGGATAGAGAGATGAATCAAAAGTGAAACACAGAAAATGTGTAGTAAATGAGGTAGGAGAGAGCAAATGATTGTGTGCTTTTTCAGCTCTCTAGCCCGCTGAATCATTGTGCCAGTGTTTGAAGAGCCTACTTGCTGGGGCTGTACAGCTGAAAGACATACTTGCTAATGAAGCAACCACCATAGGTGAAACCTACTCCAACTTGAGACCCGCTGGTGGACAATGCAAATAACTAGATATTGAATAGTACGTTTCAGTGACTCAAATCAACCACTGGCATTAACCATGAATGATGAGATAGGCAGCCAAACCAACTCAACCAATTTAAATTTTAACAATCACTTCAATTTATATTTTCAGAGATTTAGGAAATAGTGGAAAAACTGTGTTTGTATAAAAAAATCTCCTACAATGATAAGAACAGCTGTTTTGAAAGTTTCTGATAGTAAATTGTCAATAAAAAAGCTCTCGTTATGGCTTTTCATCACCATCAATTTGGAAATAATTACAAACATTCAATATAATTCACCTAAGTAATTATTTGTGATATTGAAATGTTTGGTCCTCAGTTATAGTTACTGGCATATTTTTATGTTAATAATTTGATTGTGAGTGCAGCTGTGGTCTGTCCCTGCCTTTGCAGTTGCGTCCGTCACGGGTAACATTGTATCCTGAAGGGCAGGAGCAGCGATAGCCTCCAGGGGTGTTAACACAGGAGTGTAAACACAGTCGACCAGCCTGACCCATGTGGAACAACTCACACTCATCAATGTCTGCAACACACCACACAAATAAACACACGCATGTTAATTATATGATATCGCACTGTGTATAATATGACATCTCATGTGATCAGGCTGTCTCGTTATGACATCATGTGATCAGGCAATGTAGTTATATGACATGTAATCCGGCTGTGTAATTATATGACATGTGATCAGGCTGTGTAGTTATATGACATGTGATCAGGCTGTGTAGTTACAGTGGGGAGAACAAGTATTTGATACACTCCTGATTTTGCAGGTTTTCCTACTCACAAAGCATGTAGAAGTCTGTAATTTTTATCATATGTACACTTCAACTGTGAGAGACGGAATCTAAAAAAATCCAGAAAATCACATTGTATGATTTTTTTATAATTAATTTGCATTTTATTGCATGACATACGTATTTGATACATCCGAAAAGCATTACTTAATATTTGGTACATAAACCTTTGTTTGCAATTACAGAGATCATACATTTCCTGTATTTCTTGACCAGGTTAGGACACACTGCAGCAGGAATTTTGGCCCACTCCTCCATACAGACCCTCTCCAGATCCTTCAGGTTTCGGGACTGTTGCTGGGCAATACGGACTTTCAGCTCCCTCCAAAGATTTTCTATTGGGCTCAGGTCTGGAGACTGGCTAGGCCATTCCAGGACCTTGAGATGCTTCTTACTCCTTGCCCTGGCTGTGTGTTTTGGGTCATTGTCATGCTGGAAGACCCAGCCATGACCCATCTTCAATGCTCTTACTGAGGGAAGGAGGTTGTTGGCCAAGATCTCGCGATACATGGCTCCATGCATCCTCCCCTCAATACGTCCAGTCCCCTTTGCAGAAAAGCATCCCCAAAGAATGATGTTTCCATGATGGCGTAGTGTGTTACTAATGGTATTCTTTGAGACTGTGGTCCTAGCTCTCTTCAGGTCATTGACCAGGTCCTGCCGTGTAGTTCTGGGCTGATCCCTCACCTTCCTCATGATCACAGATGCCCCACGAGTTGAGATCTTGCACAGAGCCCCAGACCGAGGGAGGTTGACCGCCATCTTGAACTTCTGTCATTTTCTAATAATTGCGCCAACAATTGTTGCCTTCTCAACAATCTGCTTGCCTATCGTCCTGTAGCCCATCCCAGCCTTGTGCAGGTCTACAATGTTATCCCTGATGTCCTTACACAGCTCTCTGGTCTTGACCATTGTGGAGAGGTTGGAGTCAGTTTGATTGAGTGTGTGGACAGGTGTATTTTATACAGGTAACGAGTTCAAACAGTTGCAGTTAATACAGGTAATGAGTGGAGAACAGGAGGGCTTCTTAAAGAAAAACTACCAGGTCTGTGAGAGCCGGAATTCTTACTGGTTGGTAGGTGATCAAATACTTATGTCATGCAATAAAATGAAAATTAATTATTTAAAAATCATACAATGTGATTTTCTGGATTTTTGTTTTAGATTTTGTCTCTCACAGTTGAAGTGTACCTATGGTAAAAACTACAGACCTCTACATGCTTTTTGAGTAGGAAAACCTTCAAAATCAGCAGTGTATCAAATACTTGTTCTCCCCGCTGTATATGACATGTGATCAGGCTGTGTCGTTTCATGACATTATGTGGTCAGGCTGTGTCGTTTCATGACATTATGTGGTCAGGCTGTGTTGTTAGATGACATGTGGTCAGGCTGTGTCATTAGATGACATCATGTGTTGTTTAATGTTTGTAGTTGACCTATGCAGGTGGTGCTGTCACGTCCAGAGATAGTGTATCCAGGCTCACAGGTGCAGTGGGTGGTGCCCTGGACCTGCGTACAGCGAGATGGACGGACAAATGACCCAACAGCCACAGATGGGGCAGAGATGGCAGCAGAGGTGTTCGTCATAGTAACAAAGGCTAGAAGATCAAACATAAAGAGGAAGACATCAAAATAGTGAAAATTATTTCTTGAGGGAAAAGGCACCATGGTTGTCCTATGAACCAATAGCAAACAATAAACTATTTATTCACAGGATAATGAGGGTGTTTGAACTACTAGCCATTTCAGACAAATGGTTTAATACAATAGATACAACCAAAGTCATGGTGCAACACACAATAAAGAACACGGTGTCTCCTCAGATTTCCTGTCCTCAGGGGTTGAGCCTCTACCTGTTGGCACAGGGCTCTGGCAGGTGGCTCCAGCCCAGCCTTTGAGGCACATACAGGAGAACTGGTTCACCTCATCCACACATGTTCCCCCATTCAGACAGGGAGATGAGGCACACTCGTTTATGTCTGAGGAAAGACAGGTGGAGTAAAGGATTGGTCAAGTGCGGCAAATGGGGGAGATTAAGTTATAATGTTGTCTGGATAACTCACCGACAAGCACATGTCGTGTAACCTTATCGCTCTGATGCATGGACAAAAAGAGACATCCTTTGTGTGTGTGTGTGTGTGTGTGTACATGTGTGGAACTTAGTAACTAATAGGAGTAAACAGGATGGCCTGACTTTAATTCTCACAGAACATCTTTGAAGCGTTATCTAAATGTAAAGAGCTGTCAAGACATATTAGGCTGCAATCACTGTTCACAGTGATAAAAAAGCACTCTGGTCATGATAATACATGAAAAAGAAATCATAGATTAACTAGTTTCAACTGGAATAGGAACTAGTACCATTAGAAATGTTTATTTTAAATACTGATTGGTAGAAATAGAAGAGTAAAATGTATGCACTGACTTGCTGTAAGATGCTGCCTGCGAATTTGCCCACATGTTAAATGTAACTGTGATTGACAAATTACAACTTAATTTAAAAATATCTAATCTTGCATCTGCATTGAGCTAGGATTAGGAGTTAGATACATTTATTTAAATTAAGATAAAGCACTGACACCACGCGGAGGCGACGCAAAGCAAGAGATCTCTTGGATGATTCTTGATTAACTACATTACGTTAATCTTTCATATAAAAATGCCTCCCTTAAACATATGTGTTTCTCAAATTTGTCAATTTGGATGTGCCATGTACAATACCATTCAATAGAATGGGTAAGTGTATCCAAACGCTTGACTGGTACAGTAGCTACTGTAGCTCGGTTGTGTGGTCATGCACTTGAAATGCTTTCTTTCATATTGTCAGATGATCAGCATACCGTATGTTGTAAATATCAAGTTGTATATGTTACTCGTATCTACTACATTCTTGCTACCAAAATTGGAAGTTTGCATTCAGAATTGGAATCTTCTTTAATGACTCATGACTTAGTTAGAGGAAATAAACGGCTCGTCATAACCAATATGAACACAATTTAAAATGAGGAAAGGAGAGATCAAGAACATAGAAAGTGGGGTCAAAAGAGGAAGGTGACAAGGACGTGGGAGAGGTTGGTTGAGCAGACAAAGAGATGAGTGAAAGCATAGAAGAGGAAAGGATTATAGAAGAGGGTGGGAGGAAGGGAACACCATACGGAGGCCAGAGGAAGAGAAAAAGAAGCTAGTGCTTGACCCTAAATGCTGATTTCCTGTCAGATACGTGTTAATCCCCTGGCTTACGGTTAAGGTTAGGACTATGGGGAGTAATCTGATCCCAGGTCTGTGATTAGGGTTGACACAGGACCAGATGGTTGGGTCACTCACCACGACAGGTGGGCTGCTGACCACTCCAGGTGAGGCTCTCCTGACACACCCTGCTTTCTGCTCCCACCAACTCATAACCCGGATCACATATAAAGTGCACCTCATGTCCTGGGGTCTGTGCCCTTCCCAACTTCCTGCTGTTGGCAGGAACATCCAGCTTTAGACAGGTACCTGAAGCAAATGGGTAATGATGGGGATTGGGCCATATGTGATCACAAAGCCAATAATAAACTCATGCCAGCCAAACCTCAATAAGAAGATAAATGTAACTTTTCTACCTTTCCACTAAAATACAGTCTGTGAAGTTGAAAACAGTTCGCACAATTTCACTCAAAGTGTTTTGTACTATGGTGTATTAAAGCCATTTCAGGCATTTGTGCCCTTACAAATTAAGAGTCAAAATGATCTGATGGCTAGCATGTTAAGCTACATGTGGCTCCTCGGTCTGATGTTTGAACTGTGTACAGGCTTACCATTGTTAGCCTTTGCAGATGTACTCTGTAACAGGTTGAGTTTTTTCCTCAGGGTGCGTAGACTCTGAAGGTATGCTGCCTCGTGGGCCGACAGCATCTTCTGGACCTGCTTTAGCGAGCTCTGCATTTCCTGTCTGCTGGGACAGTCCTTCAAAGACAGAGCACAGGACATGGTTAGCAGATGAAAGCAAATATTTACATTACACTTCAAAACCAATATTTTTTCGGTTCATAATACAGGAACTTCCCCATCGTATTTTAATAGAGATTAATAAAAACAAAGTTGCAGAATTGTAAGATTTCTTACAATATTTAGGACTCTACAAATCAATTTTTTGTATATTGGCACAAGCTACATTCATTGCTTAATGAAATGCAGATACTGTTAAAACATGACTACTGAATTTAAACTCGAGTCAGGAACGGTGAGAAGTAGTTGACACATGCCAGTTAGGTCAGAGGACTGAAGCAAAGCTAACTCTTACATTAGCTTCCAAGAATTTGACATCACTGAGTTACACAGACCACATTCAATGCACACTCTGTCCTCACCATTCACTCCCTGGACAGAGAAGAGAAATGTCTTCATCCACTAGCTAATGTTGGAATAACAGGATCAAAGTACAGTTTAAATACAGCATGTACTCTACTTATGAAGGTTCTTTATCCTAATAAGCTTTCAACTGGTAAGCCACATCAAGTAAAAAAAATACTGCATTTAGAAAGTTTGTGACGCTTTTCTAAGAAAGCACTGAAAGGTAAAGACGGCTATGTGCAATACATCAAAGCAGACCAGAGGAGAGGCTTTAATGCGGCCACCACTACATCAGCACTCAGAGAGTCATGTTTTTGGACTCACAGTAAGCAGTCTAGTGGATGTGATGAATGGTGAAAGAATTCATTGAACAAGCATATCATCCCTCCTGGTTGTCTGACCTACACATGAACCGAGAGTACTGAGCACACATGGGCTTCTCAATAAACACATGGGCTTATCAACAAACACTGCTGGGGAACTTGTATTTCTTTCGAATTTCTGATTTCATTAGAATCCCCTTTAGCTACTGCACAAAGCTGCAGCTAGTCTTGGGGTCAAAACAATAAACATGGCAATACAGAACATTTAATAAAGAGTCCAGAGATTTTGAAAATTAACAAAATAATAGTTTTAACCTCCCATTTTGCCTGTGGCCAAAAATCACAAATGCATCTTTAACAGAAAGGTAAATTTACATTTCGGTATTGCCTACTTTTAGGGTTTGTTGAGGTTACATTGTTTATGCCACAGGTGGTTTGACTAGAGAAGTCCTGTACGTCGACAGTACAATCCAAGAGGTTAGCGGTGAAACACTTAAGACACACCCCATATGACACCAACTGGCTCCTCTTGAAAATCATTCTGATCTCTCCCTAGTCTGGTATCTCCCCGCTCCCAGCCTATCGTGTCTCTGCTGCTCTCTCTCTTCAGCCTGTATGTGTGTATGTTGTTTCACTCAGTGGAATGATCAGCCTAGAGGCAGTAAATAGTTGCTCCCATAATACCTAAGCTAGCATTAATTTCTTGATGCACGTGTGGGTGTAGGTTGGTGGGGAAAGTATAGAGGTGTTTGGGGGTCAGGTCATGTGGCACAAACACCCAGATGGTAAACATCATGTGTATAAGGGACTGCCTCCCCGCCCATTGGCTGGAATGTTCTGGAGAGGTAGTAGTATGTTTTCCTTCAACCCTACTCTCTTCCAGCACTCTCTCTTCTCTTTCCTCTCATGGGTGTTTTCAGAAACCAATTACAGTTTTAATCCAGCAGAAGTTATGTAAGAAAAGTCAATATTTGATCTTCCTGAGAAAACACCTGACTGATTGGGCTACTGTAGGGACTCGATGGAGGGAGAGACTGCTGTTTGTTCCCAAATGATAATGTTCTCTTTCTACCTCTACTGCTAAACATTTAATGTGGTTGCATTTTATGTGGCTGTCACATTATCTCGGTGTGCCGAAGACACATACCTAAAGTCACTGTAAAGTTAGTGCGAAGTAATGATGAAGGCAATGGTTATATCGTGACCTAAATATGCAGAAAGGAAAAATGACTTAATATTGTTCTAAGAGAATCCTGTGATGCAGGAAAGGTAACCCGTGAAAGGAAATGTTTTCTGTAGCTAATTATAAGCTGGCCAGCCTTGATGTAATCACTACATGGTTTCATTGTTGCAATGTGAGTGGTCATGACCTGACAAGAAAAGGCCTTAGAAGTCAGAGAACTATTGTATTGGACAGTATTGGAAAGACTCCCCAAACACATGAACTTAAGTAAATGTGGACAAACAATTTTAAACAGCAAATTAATTTCTCCTGCATAGCATGTATATACATGCACACCAACCAACTGAAATATTGACCCTTGCCCATAGGCAGAGTGGAGAGGTTTCGCAGTTTTGTGCTGGAATATATTAGCGGTGTTGTGTCTATTCATAGCAAGTGGCCTTTCAGTCTCTGAAAATGCATGTGAAAGGTCTTAATCATTGTTCGTATAGCTTGCCTGGAACTGACAGATTTAAAAAGCAGTTCTACCAATATCTTTCTATGCCTTTAGGCAATCGTGAATCGTGAATCATGAATGTGCATTTATGTACACAATAACGAGTGACAGGGTGTGGTTTATGGCCAATACATCATGAGCTGTAGCACCTAAGAACAGCTCAATGTGTGGTGGCTGAAAACAGCTGTTAGCCGTGACAAATAGGCAGTATATAAAAAGCAGATGCCTTAATGTGCCTATAAACTGGTTGTCTAAAATACTGTACACTAATCACACACCTGTATTGTAATGAAAAGGTGCAAGAAAAAATATCAGTGAAATAGATAAATACTGATGATGTTTGCAAGCATTATACTTTAATGGAAGAAACTGCATGTTTCAGATAAAGACCTTTGTCAGTAATACTGTGGAATTCTTGTTTCTGATTGGCTAGAAGTGAGTTCAAGAATGCCCATGAATTCCATAGGACAGATGGATATCTTTGGAATATTTATATCACAATTTGTCACGACAAGTAATAAAAAGCTAAACAACATACTGAATTGAATATGTTGTAAAAGCAGGTCCAGTGAAGAAAAATGTAGCTAGCTATCATTGTGTTTTCTTCAGTCACATTCTTGCAGCATATTACAACTTACAGTATATACAGTGAGTAAAATTCTCCCATTTATGATGTAGCAGTAATGACTCCTCTGGCTTTATGCTGTCAAATCCTCCCATATGCGGATAAATTGACCATCAGTTTAAATCAACTATATATTGTTGAATTTGGCTGTTACTGTCAGATTTGCAACAAATAATTTTGCTTACTGTTTGATATAAACTGGATAGAGGATAAACGCCTCTGTTTTTTACACTACCTTGGAAATTCTCTCGTTGTTCATTATTTCCAAGGTAATGTACAACAACCTTGAACAACAGAAAGCTGCATTCATCTGTATTTGTTGTTAAATGAAAGCCTGTGCATCAAAAGGGCGTTCAGACAACCTTTGTCTCTGGTGTATTTTCTCAATTATAAATTGTTTCACATTTATTACTGTCTCTTGGTATTTGCAAGTAATAGCAAAGAACTTGTAATAGCAAGAACAGTTTTTGTTATACCATAATGGTTTAGATTTTACAATGATGGACTACCTAAAGCTTTATAGAAACCACAACAGCCTACTTTGAATCTTAACACACTAAAGATATTAAAATGGTATGCTGACATAATATGAAATGTGGTCATTTACTTAATTTTTGTTCACAAACTGTGATGAGGTGTGATATGTGCTACCAAGACACTACCAAGCACAGCATACACTCACCTGCCCAAATGCAGTGTGGATTGAGCAAAGACACAGAAACACAATGATAGCATGCGTCCAAATCATTTTCAGGAAATCCTGTACGGTATAGAATACACTCAGTCCCTCAGTGCGCTGGGTCGGTGTCCTCAGAGTATAGTGAATTTCCAGTGCATAAATTCTGCTTATAAGTACCTCAGTGGTATTTGTGAGAAATGCTATTCATTTATAATCATTCATACAACTTGCCAAAGCAAAACTCTATGGAATGTAGAGTTCACCCTTCGAGAACCAATCAGGTTATGGGACCAGAAGACCAGTTGACCACATTTTACAAGAGAACCATTGCGTAGGCATGTATATTTGTTCAATCTCTTTTCCTTTTTTGGAAGGCACGTGATAAATGTTCTCCCTCATGAAAGCTGCTCAGATGTGGAATTTCTAAGCTGTAGAGAAAACAACATTCAGCATGAAGCATGGACGGATTTATACATGCTCCACTGGGCAGAGTGGGCGAGCAGTGTAATGTAAAACGCAATTAATAGGCCTTCATATTACACCTTCAGATTTATGAGGAAATGTAGGGAAATCAAATGTAACACAGGGATACATGCAAGTATAAACATTTTATAAACACTTTCTTAATTTAACTTAGCTTTGTGCTAATTATTTGCTAATAATAATTAGCCTAATAGTTCCAATGTGATTTTGAGTTACTTCCTGTTTTTCTGTTATGAATGGTGAACATTATGAGTGAACTGTACAGTATGATTGTGCTTGAAAATGAGCCTAGAATATGGTGGAGGTGTGCCCTCTGCAGGGAGTAAATGTCCATAACCTTCCCATTGTCTAATTTGACTGTTCTGCCCTCATCTTCCCAGTAGAACACAATCCCATGAATGGATGGATCACTGAGTTCAGTAGAAAGAAGGGGGGAAATTCAGCCAAAAAGTTTGTTAAGCTATCCCTTGTTTCAAGGAAATCATGTCCAAATGAATCATGTGACTAACCAGAGATAGTCATGTCTCCTGGATCTGTGAAGGGAAAAAAATGAATTAACTTTTGAGACACTGTGCTGAAAAAGATTACACTTAATCCTCAGCACACTTTATATACTGTGGGAAACCCTTATGACCTATAAGGGGTCCATAAATGTTATGAAACAGCCGAACAGGAAAGACAAATTCTCTTCGTGGATGGGAAGAATGCTCACCAAACCACCGACAAGCAAATGCTGAAACAGAAATGCTTTAAAAGGTTAATACAAGCAGATTCTCTTAAAGTTGTAAATCCTTTCTTTGTTCCAAATAAAAACAACTTGACTTAAGCAACAACCACATTAAATATTACCAGAATGTCTTGTCCTGAAATTAAGACTAAACAGAGGCAGTAACTGGTGAAATATTCTCATCTCCAGAGGACATCACTGAATGATAGTCAGTTTAATGAATTACTTATAAACCAGATACTATTCCTTTGATATACATAACTTTATATTGTAATCTCCAGTCTCTAAATCAAGAGGATTCTGACCTTCTGAATGTGCATGAATCGCTCAGAGAAACATAATAACATTTAAAACCCTGGAATGGCAGGACCTAAGGGTAGGATGGATTCCCCAGTGAAATGTAGAAAGATGTAAATGTTATTCTCTTGCCTTATCTGCACAACAGTTTTGTACAGGCCTCTGGATAAGTCTGGTATTACTGTTTTAAACAAGAAAAGCAGGAATCTAGAAGAAGGGTAATATAAGTCACTGTGTCTCAAATCATAATGTAGAAAGGCTTGGGCTAACGGGCTAAGCTTGCTTGTGGGTATATTAGCGCATACTAATCAGACTGGCATCTTTATACTTAATCGCACCGATGAATACCATTAAAAAACACCTGTTTTGGAGAACCCTCCCAGTCATCTTGCTGGGAATAGTTCATACCAACCAGACAGCTTTTCACAGCCAACATCTTCCGATATTTGCAGATCAGCAAATATATATATGAACAGCTAACCACATTCAAAACACCAGATATTCTACATTTGATAAATAGGAGAATAGATTGGAAAGCATTCAATACATGCCCGGTGAATTCTAGACACAAATACATAGACTACACTACTCCAGTACATTTTAATCCTTTCTACAACCACAGAAACTCTCTTCCTGGTCGTACAGTATTATTAACTGTTAGCCAGTAGGCCTAAGTCGCTACTAGCACGTGTAGCCTACGATTTAGTGAATTGACTAAACGTATCTGTTGCTAAAAGGAGCGATTGATTGACAATCAGATTAAATTATAATCGGTTGTGTTATGACGCACTAAGGTCATATAGCCTTCATGATAACATATGAAAGATATTTACTGCACACTCAAATCGCAGAGAACATAGCCTACTAAATTAATAAGACTATGTAGACAACATTCCTGATTAGACCCAGACAGCGCATGAGTGTCAATTTTAAACAGGTATTGTTTTCAACATTGAAAAAGACATTTAGTACTACAACATGTCTTATTACAAATCTTACGTTTCTTCAATCGCTTTTGAAAATATGTAGGCTAAGATACGCTTTTATTCCTAACGAGATGAGTAGAGAATGTTTTACATCCAAATGGATTTTCGATGTGTTGTAGAGGCACTAGACACGTCCCTTAAATGGCTTTCTGCTTCAGCATATAGTGCGCATTAAGTTTGGTATCATTGAGTTTGCCATCATAATTTTAGACCATATGAACATTCTCAAACCTTTTATCACTTGAGGCCGTGTATGTCGAAATTTCCCCACATTCTGCCATTACAAAAACATGTCCAGTAACAGAATAAAACTCCCTGATACCTATGCAGACTCATATTAATGGTGAGCCGGTGAAGATCGTTGAACAATACAAATATATGGGTACTTTACTGGATAGTAATACAATTTGGATGAAAAGGTGGATGCCCTTCTGCTAAGGAAACTCCGCAGCTTCAGGGTGGATAAGACGCTGATTACTTTCTTTTATCACTCATTTATTAAATACATTTTAACCAGTAATGTCATACGGTATGCTGCTTTGATAACCTCAATGTAAAATGTAAGAACAATAGGTTAATATGTTCATTTATTCGTTCTGAAATACATTTTCTTAATAAGCCATAGGGATAACTAATTTGTATGTCTAGTGTCGGGTTTGTTTTTGTACTCAGCCTTGTGTATTTAATTTGCCCCTAGGAGATAAAGACTCTTAAAAGTCTACCTCATCTTGCCTGGCTGCTGAAGAATGATCTAAAGTTTAACGCAAAATCACCACCGGTGTCCTTGGAGCCCAGTTTTCTGGCAAACCATTAGGTCTGTCTATACTCATTTTTGAGCGCAAACGCTTCTTACTTCGTAGACTAATTAAACAACATGCATGAGGAAAATGCGCGATCAGCTACGCAATTATACTTTATGGGTGGTTGATTTGACATGGCCTGTCTGTGGCCAAATTAATAACATTTCAATTTGTCAAAAACATTTTTATACTGTTTAGAACATGCTGCTTCGTGTGAACATATTGAATTATTCATCATGTTTTCAAAAGTGTTCAGTCACGGTTTGGCATGAGTAGTAGGTCAAAGGCGAGTGCTCAGGAAAAAAGTCATACACCGACACAACGAGGAAAAAAAGGCTCGAACCGGAAAAAACAGATTACGGCAAACGACGAGCAACAGCGGGGAAGGCAGAACTTATATAAGGACACAACGAAGGGCAAACAAGACACAGGTGTAAACAATATGGACAAGGACAGCCTGTTCATAAGAACAAAAGACAAAAAACAAACATAACAGGCCACATTCAAAAACCAAAATCTAAACCAAACAGAACAGAACCTCACATGTTAAACCAAACATGAAAAAAGTTGATATGGTGTGACCATCTCAAGCATGTTTCACAGAGTTAAAACTTGAACAAAAAACGAAGGAAAATAAACCCAACTCTCATCAATAAAGTACAGACTGATCACACAGATGTCAATTTAGGAGTTTGATATTTTGAAAGTGCAGGCTTAATATTTTGAGTCAGCTTTGATTAAAAGAGTTTGTCCCAGAAATTGATATAATATGGTGTGAAACTCTATTGTGAAATTGTTAGTAGACACTTGGGGAGGAGGGGTCCTTGTTCAACCATGAAGTACTGGAAACACATAGGACATGGAAGGGTTACACATGTTATGTTCATCCTCAAAGTATTACAATTACCATAACTGTTTACTATACCACCCCGGTATCTTAATCTTTGCACTCCAGCGTTTGGATTAGCTCTTCGGTGCTTGTCGTAATAAGAGAAAGAGAACCAATTGGAAAACACCTGGAGGCAGAATGGTTGTATAGCTAGGCTAGCCTGCAATAAATCATCCTTTGACGATGTCACGTCCTGGCTATGCCCCTAGCCATCTTCACACTGGCTGGGGCCATTGTCAGGACGGCACTAAACAGGTGCCTCTAGGCACCTCTATGTTGCTTGGGTTTCCCCAATTGGAGGCAGGTGTTGGTTATTGCCTCCAATTGGGGAACCTATTTATGTTGAATGTTTGCGCACACTGATGTGGTTGATTGTGGCTTGTCAGCTGAAGGCTATGCAACCCTGGCAGTTGGGCTGCTTAGCGGTTGTTGGGTTTGTTTCTTGCGTTCACCATTAAAACATGGATAACAATGACCGTTTTGCCTCTGCCTATCTGTCCTCGAACCAGAGTTATGACAGACGACTCCAACTGATATCTGCTGCAGCATATTTCCTTCCGAGGCTCCTTCCAACGCGTTTGTTTAGGTGACGTCAACACAGTCGGTGATCAGTGGATCACCTTGATCAAAACCAACAAAGATTATGCAATCCAGAAAAGATCTTGGCGGTATACAGATAAAGACTTTTTTACAGAGAAAATGGACATCCCCAGGCGTGCAGGGAGTCTGGGTAGCCAGGCAAGCATTAACTGGCAAACTGGGTGGTGTGATGCTGGGTGACTGTAGGTTCAACTCTTTAAACTCATCATATCTGATGGGCTGGATGCTTGGAACCCTTTTGTTTTAAAGCTAATGGCCTTTATCATTGCAGTTCCTATCAAATTCCTAATTAACCCTGCCCTCAAAATTGGAAGTCTGCATCTATTATTCACTTATGCAAAAGGGCTGACATGCTAGACCCAGTTATTGGTCCATTTCTATCCTGCTCTGTGGAAGGTTTTCCAAAGTCTGGCAAATAAATGGGTAACTCACCATTTTCAGTTCTACTGTGTTCTCTCTGCAGTCCTGTCGGGCTTCAGAGCTGGACACTGGTGTAGCCCAGCAACACCGAAGGCCCTTACAAAAAATATATGTTTTACATAAAACGAGAAGTAATGGGCAGCTCTTTTATTAACTTATCCACAACTTTGACTCTGTTAATCATCTTATCTTAATAATAGGCTCAATAACAGCAGGTTGATTCTCCGGCTTTGATTCTTGTACCAATTTCATTCTCTTGCTACGCTAATAATGTTTCACTGCTGCCGGTGACGTGTTTTCACCTCTAAAAAGCAACATTTTTCAGTAAACATTTGGCCATCGGACGTGACATTCTGTACTGACCATCTTTCAACACACAGTAGCTTCAATAACGTACAATGCGGTTTCTTGTGATCTGCAACAACAGCTCAACTCCGGTAAAATAAAATGCATGGTCTTCAGTCCTGTTCACAGCCTAACCTTAGATGGATCTGAGTTAGAATATGTGCACTGCTTTGAATAATAAGACACTATATTGTACAAATATATTTTTCTTCTTGAGAAATTGAAAACAGTTGATTATTTGTCATTATTATTCTCATGTTTCAGCTTTTGTCAGCCTGTAACTTCAGGTTTGTAGTTTACATTCAATGAGGGTGATTTTGTTACTCATGAAGTAATACTCTTAATGCTCATGAGTTTAGTTGATAAAAACAAACATTGCCACACATCAGATAAAGAAAATAATGGACAAAAAGCACAACGATAGATGGGGACAT